>JAOVYW010073558.1:23901-53427 GCA_025775045.1 Hiodon tergisus
ACAGACCACAGCTAATAAAGCCGGATGTCTTGAGGCAAAAGAGACAGGACACACACACACACACACACACACACACACACACACACACACACAAAAAATTGGAACTGGATGTTTGGTTGACCATTGGCCGCATCTGGGAAAGCTTTACATTATCCTATTCAAAAAAAAAAGAAGCTGGTATTGAAAACTGGAAACCTGTGGAAAGAACCATACCTACGGCCACAGGAGGCGTCCCCAGCAAAGCCTCTTTGTACTTTCTGAGGCTCTCGTCATCTTTGTCCAGCTCCTGTATCTCCTGTAGGCTCTTCTGAGCCGGAGCCCGGTAGTTTACAGCCTCCGTCTCAGTGTTTTCAGCCGCGATGGCCGCTAGCTGCTCAGGGGTGGGCTCTTGCTCCGCCATCTTCTAGAGAGAGACAGATAGCCATATACAGGTATATTCTAATATACAATCATTTGTATGTGTGTGTATATATACACACTTCACTGGAGTTATTGTCGTTTACTTTTAGTCCCCAGTGACACTAAGCAGGAGAAGCACAGACTTGATAGTTTTGAGTTTTTAGCAACAGTGGTACACAGGACTACTGCCAAGTAAAACATGTCAACATAGTTTACACACAAGCGCGTGCACGCACGCCCACACGATTCCCAGTACGGATCTCTCTAATAAATTTAATTTCTAATGCTCACTTGCACTTTGGCACAGACCCAAGATGGAGCATATGAACGGCCTGCTAACCAGCCATGTTGGAGAGCACGGTTTCACTCTGCATTCTGTGGAGTGAAGCCAATGGCGTTCAAGGTGCAGCCAGCCTGGCTGGGTGGTCCAAATGCTGATATTCATCCGAAACAAAAACAAACCCCTCATGTTGTCATGCTACAGTCATAGTAGGGGAGTAGGGGAAATGGCCTTTTCGTAAACTGACAATCTAATACCACATACGATTAAATTATTTGAAAGGGTTCTCCTTCTTAGAATGTTATGATTCCAGATGGGTCCAGAAAAGATCTGCTGTGAACAATTTACAGTACAAGTGGGACACCCTGAGTTTAAAGTACGCTAAGCTGTCTTCAGTTAACGCTCGCTGCTCCCATCTTGCCGTCTGTGACACATTGCTGCAGACTGAGACCAGGATTAAACCGTCACGCACGCTGCACAGTTTCCATCCCCCCCAAAAAAGGCCTTCGCACTTCCAAAAGAGCACAAATTTATATTCTGCTAACAGAGTGCATTTCGCCAAGTTAGTCACATGGAAGGTCACTTCGGTGCAGGAGTGAGAGGCTCATAACAGGGGAGTATAGGATCAAATTCAGCTGGTCTGTGTTTAAACGTTTTACAACGAAAGATCTCCCGAAGAAAAGCATCAAGAGTAGTGATTTTGAGTTTTGACATCTCACCACCAAACATGGGTGTGTGGAAGTTTGACTGCTCTACATCAAAACAGAATGCTACATAAGATTGAAGCACAAAAATAAAATTAAACTAATCAGTCAACCCATCCTACCTCCTGCACTTTCAAAACAAAGAAAGCACCAAAGAACACTCAGCTTTTCTATTTTTTAAATTTACAATTACAATAACAGCTGCACTGCCAAGGCAGCAAATAACTTGCAATGGTGGGGAGTTCTGAACCAAGAGGAAAGGCTGAGGGATTGAAAATGCAGCGTTATACAATTAGTGGCTCTAAACCAACAAACAGGATTTGTATCTAATGACCTTAATTACTGTCACTATAGAGCAGAGCTGTAGCAATTAACCTTACACAACTCCTGTAAAATGTCAATGGGAAAGCTAGTATCAATATTATTATTAAAACACACATGCACACACACACATTGTTATTATAAAAAATTTACATTACATTATGACCGTTATTTAAATGTATGTCACGTAAATTAATAAAGTGAGGGAATACACTAGTATTATGCACAGAGATTGACATTATTCGGAGGGTCACTTGCCTGGGAGAGCTGTGCTAGCCAAAGCTTGGACCAACAAAGCTAATTAAAAACCTCAACTACAAACCAACTTTCAAATGGGTTTGAAAGCATCGCACACTAAAGATAATACATACTAAAGATATATTGAAGAAACACTGGGTTCTGCCACAGGAAGTGAGTAATAAAAGGACACACTGAAATGCCAGCTGAAAGGTCACCATGCCTGCTCTGCTTCATAAGGGCCTTGTCCCCATGTCCAGATTCTGCTCGTTTCTCCTGGCAACAGCTGCCACAAGAGCAACAGCCTGCTGTTTCTCAGATCCATTCGACTCTCATCTCTTGTACTTTAACCACTTTGCTAATATGAACATAGTTAAAGCTTCATGTCATATCTCTATTATATATCTGTTATTTCAACGGAAATTTAGCCAATTGCCCATAAATTAGAGGAAAAAGTGCATTTGAAATTAAATATACCATACAAACGAGAAAGAGCGCATCGAAAGGCTGAATTAAACCCCTTCAGCTGTGCTGATAGATTCTAATAGGTGAGCAGGAACCACGAACCACTGATATCTTCTTTGTTTAGTCCAGCAACATTGATAATGGTAATTACACAGCTAGGAGAGAGATTCAGAGACTTAACTTGCTGTGTTACAAATTGTTGACAGACAGCCAAGAAAACATTTGAAATCGAATGGTTCCCTGGGACCATAAACTCAGCATGGATATAGTGTTTCAATGAATAGCCTGAATAATGAATATTGGCACACGATACATTTTCTGTGAAATGGCCTTTGCAACATGACACAATATCAAATTAATGAATAATTTATGCGTCCCTTTCTTCACATTTAGACTGCCCTACAAGAGCACAATTTTCTTATCGACTTATAAACATTTGAGGAACATCAAATTTCATGGTAAGAAGGCCTTTGCAAACAGCAAGTATTACACATTTTTGGTTCTAGTTAGAGAAAAGCATGAGTGCATGCCTTCGGAACATTTTATTACTCAAGATTCTACTCACATTCTCACTGTGCATCTCCATTGAAAATGTTAACTGATAATGCTGTTTTTCAGGAAACAAAAATATTTTTATACACATATTAGTAACCATTTAACTTGGCTGCCAAATTGCGTATTAAACCGTGTAAAATGTGTCAGGAGCAACATTATCTAAAGGTGCAAGTTAACAAAAACATGCAGTGGCTGCAATCCAAATAGGCTGGCTGACATATCAAACCCCAGAAAGCTTGAAACGCAAATTAATGTGGTAAATCTTCAGTCCATACGCCAGAACTTGTGCATAACTTCATACTTTAGATGGACGAGGGTACTCCAATTGTTAAAGGGGGTTTCCTCAATCAGGCTCAATCCTAATGAATGGTAAAAAAATTTATTTTGACCTCTTTCGAAAGATATCCTTTTTGCCTTAACCTTAGAAGCACACATTTTAAGAATTTTATTTATCAATCAACAATTTCCTGCAATAGCAGTCTTTAAACAAAACGGTAATAACGTCCTATATGCAAAAACAAGACTTAAGTAGTCATCAAATTTTTGTTAATTGATAAAGCATTAAAGGATCGTTTAAAGCCACAGGACTGAATTAAAACAGTTTCCAAAAGCATTTACAGATGTAGATTTAAAAAGTTAAAAAAATTTTTTAGAAAGGTTTTTACTAAACCAGAAGCATGTAAGAATAAGATCATATTTATTGTCTTAAAAGTGAATTTGCAGACACCAAATGTTTTTCATGTACAGAAGAATACTGGGAATTCCGAGGTACTGTCATTGCCAAAATTACTTGCTTTTGTACTGTAATGTGACAGACATTTTTTGTTGTTGCTTCCTTTTAGGTAACCAGACCTTAAAAGTGATGCCAGTCAGACTGGCTATGGAAAGCAACTTTAGTTTGTCGTTGAAATGGTCTGGAATTCATTATACTGTGTCAGTTCTTGTTTTAGCCTACGTGTAATGAGTTTTTTTAATAGTATGATGACGACCAAACAATATCATCTAAGCATTAACAACATAACTCCTAAGACAATACTGAAATACTCTAAATATGACAAAACAATTGTTGTCGGGAATGTTTAATTTTTTTCCATAATAGCCGTAAATAAAAAATATCGTAAACAAAAACGACTAGACTTCTCTGGAACTTAAGAGACTAATAAGTGCGGCCTGCTGCAGACACCGCCCTCTCTGTAGTCGACAGACATCTCGTTCAGCGAGTACATATCCATAGATTTTTTAATCCATAGTATTCATTCGAACATAACCCAGCCTTCTCTCAGTCAACTGCCCCAGTCCAGTAGTAGGCTGCAGTGCAGCCACAAGTTTGACAAGCCAGTCACATCCATCTCAAATACTAGTATTCCGTTATTAGCGAATGAAAGAAAACACCCGTATTTCCACGTTTTGCAGTCGCATCAAAATTTAAGAACAAAAGATTTGAATGAACACTCTCGTTTGCAACATCACTTAAATCATCGTGGTCTAATGAATTCCCTCTGGTTCTCCTGACATTACTTTTTTCAGGCAGAAAATACTGAACACGAAGCAACGCGGACAGCCAGTCGCAGAGTAGAAGTGTATATCTAAAGTTCAGTTATCCCTTAATATATACTTTGTTCTTTTAGAGCAGCCTGCTAGACTTGAACTGAAATCTAACTGTAGTGTCGTAATTTTCCTGGCCGTTTTAAATTATTTTGTTATACTAACTACTACCTCTTAGGATACGCTTTTTATCAACGTCGCGGCGAGTCAAGCTGCCCAGTGAAATTGTTAACGCTACATCAAAACTAACGTAGTCTGAAGTTCATGTTTCCAAATTCTGTTCCACATAGGTTAGAAACCCCAAGAACACGCCAAGTCGAATTACGCAAAAGAACAAAAATGAAGGCATTAGGATCAAGAAGTGAAATCGCACAACTCGAACCATTTGTTTCTTTAACCAACTAAAAGCGCTTTGGTAAAGCGCTACATAGCTAAATACAATGCTTAATTAACATACTTTATTTTAAGACGGTAAATAAACTTCGATATCAATTAGTGATCAACGTAATATGAGGGCATTGCCTACATTTCTGGTTTACTAGTAGGCTACTGTTGGAATTGATATATAGAATGCAACGCGCCAAAAAGTCAACATCTTTGATCTACAGGTGTAAAATAACTTATGCAACTCATTCATTTAACTATTAGTGCAACACGTTAACTAGTGTGTTGAAAACCCGTCAGTCTTTATATATGTACCCAGGTGACCACTAAATCAAGTTGTAACAAGTTTTCTAAAGAAATAGCTGTGGGTTTATAAGAATGCGCGATAACGATTTCAAGAAATAACTTAACGCACACGGGTGCCGCCTAATAAGGCTCTTGCCTTACCGTAGGTTCTTCCCGCTGATGTACGTACTTCTGCTGCTCCGCTCCACCGAGCAAGAATGGCGATTAGGGAGCGGAGCCGCCCGCACTACACGCTTCCGGGGTTGCCAACGCGCAAGTCAAAATCCAGGGGGAGGATATAAACGCGCGATTGGATGTAACAAGAGGTCGCATTTACACGATCCTAGACAATAGACGCTTTCATATAACACAGCTGTAAATCAAAAGGAACTGACACGGTTATGTGATGCACAAATGAAATGTTATACTTAACACAGCGATTTTAAAATTTTTTACTGAAAGTTATAGGCTACTGGAAACGTTTGGCACACTTCCAGCACGTAGGAATGTTCACGTGCGCTTTTAAAGAACCTACAACTGGTGACGTACACGCTTCTTAGTCCGGTTACAAGTACATCTGTCACAGGCTCATAAATCAGTCATATGCAAGGAACTAAACTGCAAGGTTATAGCTTTAAATGGCGTAAAAATTCTGTAACCTACTAGCAATGAGCGGAAAGAACGGCCTATATGATACATAAATCTTAAACCCATTCATTGGTTAAGTTGCTTTGGGAAGGGATTTGAGAGTCATGGTATAAATGACACCTAGTGAAAACGCGCAAATATCGTTAAAGTCCCATGCAGAAACGTAATGTAGCCTATAGGTTCTCAGCCATCTTCAGGGAAGAAAAAAAACTTCCTTTATACAGTTAGTCTCGTTTTAAATGATATGGTAGAAAACAGGGAATTACTAACCAAAAAGTAGACACAGCAAATTGGATTTACAGGGCATACGAATCCCAAAAACTTGGAAAAGTTACTCAATCCAGATTATGCTCAGAATACAATGAAGTTTTAGATTTTGAAGTCTGCCTTCCAAACCTGCCCAATATCCTTTAATGTGGAATAGACATGTGAATAGCTGTGAATTACTCAGGGATGCAAACTGGTAAGGGGTTAAAAAAGGAACATTGTGGTGAGGACCCACACCAAAGAAATTCACCATACAGGCACTACTATGAAGAACAAGCAGTCAGTTTATGGTTAATGTATACTGCAGGTTTATTACAATAATCTACAGGGAGAAGGCAAACTACAAGCATACCCCCTTATTCCTACAGTGACAACAAATACATTTTTCAAAAAAAAGGTACAAAACTTGAGCATTTAAAAGGAGAAATAAAAGTTGCAACGAGTTTAAAACCAACTCCAGTGACAACCAAGTGTAAAACTTTGCATCCAAACGTCCTGTTGAAAAAAGTTTGGCTACCACCCCACTTGCTCCATGTGTGGCCAAGGACAAAGATGCCATTTGGGTCAAACTTGTCTCTTAGCTGGTGTCCATCTAGAGGGAAACGAGATTACATTTACCCAGACATTAAGGACATTCCCAAGATGTATTCTTAAATGTGATGCTTTGCAGAGGTGGATAAAACAAGATAACACTAAAGTAGTTGCAGCACAGAAAATAGGCCAATGTTTTCAAGCCCATTTTAAGTCTACTAGATGTTCTATAGCTGAACCACAACTCACCCTAGCATTGTAGGCATCAAGCTGGGCATCTAGCTCCTCTGCAGAAAGCTGCTGTTTATCGTTACTCCTTCCACCTCTTCCTCTGCCTCTGGCGCCTCCGCTGCGGCCTCCCCGTCTCTGCACCCCAGCAAACCCACCTATTCTGCTCCTGTCCAGGCCCCCGCCACTGCTTCCTCGATTCAGGCTGCAGATATCACAGGATGTCTCAGGCAAGATGCTCATTGGGTTCAACAGTCTCAATTCAATGGTAGATACTTGTAAATTAGAGCCAACATGGATTATGTTTTTACTACCAGTTTCAGACAGACAATACCTATAGCTCAACCGACTGCAGAAAACAGAAGATTGCAATAAACTGAAGTACAACTTACAGCCCTGCTCTACATCTAGACCAATTTCTCAGCAATCCTACATTCCCTGAAATAGTTTGTCGATTTCAATTACCCTTGCATTGGGGTCCGCCTCTGTGCGTCAATCTGTGATGTGACAAGTTGGATGTTCATTGGCCTCCCTGCAAATAAAGTGAGGACCATTATTCCTAGACCAATGCATTCTAATATTCAAGGTGGGAATACCAGATATTAAGAGACCGCTATACCCGAGCAGTTCTCAAGCCTGCTCATGGAGAACCACTGTCCAGGTTTTCAAGCTCCAAATTGCTACCCTCTTCCATAGCAAACAGTAAGTTTGTAAAATAGGAAAACGTTTCAGTGCTCAATAACAGGAAGGAAAACCTGTACATTGACACCCATTTCAACACTAAAGCAGAAGTCAAGCAGGGAACATGGCTATATGTCAGTCCAACACAGAAAAGGACAGATTTAGGAAATCAAGTTTCACTTGGACTCGCATCATCGTACCTCAATACAACAGTATACAACAGCTTGAGTCATCGGAAAACAAAAACAATCACCATCAAGCGGGACTCCATTGTACTGCTTCATGGCCTTTAGTGCATCCGCCTTCCTCTCAAAGTGGACATCAGCAGTCCCCAGGCTACGCCCTGACCGGTCATAGTGCACCGCAGCCTTCTTTAATGTGCCGAACTCGGCGAACAGCTCCTGTTACAGTTCCCAACAGAAGTAAAGACTGCGGTCATGCTGCAGAAGCAGGGGGACAGCACATGCAACTTCTTCCCACCATTACTGGTAGATAACAAAATTGTCCAAGACATGTCAATTTAAATTCTAACACTAGAAATCAGAGGGAACAAGAGCTAGCAAGTGCTTAAACATAGTATTTTACCACATCAACTGCAGACGTAGGAAATGAGTATATCCTAACGCCTGAATTAAAATTTAATTGACCCAAGTAATAACTAGAGAATCAAATGCCACAGAAAAATTTACCTGGATATCTGCATCAGAGACTCCAAAATCAAGATTAGAAACAAGCAGCTTTCCCCCAGTCTCCACACCACCGCCACCACCTGACCCAGTGTTGGTGCCAAAGCCACTATCGAACAGGTCATGCTGCCACTTGTCAGGGAGTTGCTTGGGCTGAAAGGAATAAAAGAGAAAGTACCTGCTGACTTCAGGTTCTTCTGTCCAATCAATGGCCTAAATTATTGAACAGGTGCTGCATTAAGCATAAGCCTTTGACATGGGACTCAAAGGGTAATAGTGCTACAGCTAGAGACCGTTACTGAACATGCATATGATCAATTAAGATGACTGTCATACAATGGCTTGACTAAAAGTAACAAAACCCAATATCTAGAAATCTAAAGTCCATAGTCAGCACTTGTTTTCTTGTTCCTGGCAGTGACATTGGTTGACATTTAATATTAAGGCAGTTTGCTAGCTTACACAACATCGGGAATTCTTAGGCATTTAAAATTAATAATGCTCATTCATGCCCGTTGCCAATGCTGCCCACCCCATTTAGAGACAACCCTAGTCCTGAAGTAAAACTACTTTCGGTCCAATCTCAGAAACGCCAAGGCTGCAGACATTCCTTCCGCAGATGTCGAATTGGATGAGGGAAATCCATTGGTACAAAATGTCCTTGTTGGCTTGATCTCATTGCAGGCAGCGAGATGTAGCCTCCAGAATTCCGCTGCACCGGCGCGGCGCGTTCTTGGTCTGAATTAGTCCTTCGAAGTAATTTGCTTGCTATTTTTTAACTGCTCCAAACTGAATTATGCATCGCTTGACTCGAGGCATTCGTTTGGCGTCTTCGGCAATGGCGGCCCATTGTGTAAGCGTCCATTTTGTGGCCACGCCATTTTGTTTGATAAGCGTAAAATTCACGCATTTCGTGTTCTTACAAGGGGGTCTTGGCCACCTTCCCCCAATTTATATTGGGGATGATTTGGCGCCACTATAACAGAGCACATTAAACTTGAACAGCAACTCGCGAGATCCTCCCACAAAGGGCTTCAGCTTCATTCGTTTAAGCTGGATGCACAGAATATCTCATCCCGAAATCTTCCGAATGACTTCAATGCAATGGTGGGTTGCAAACGATACTATCGTAAAAAGGCAATGCTTGCTTGAGAACGAATCCGATCTTCAAGATGGCGATGGAAACATGTCAGCAACTCTTACTTGCCGACGTATTGTTAAGAGCTAACTACAGCAAATAAAACAGACTGAAGGAACTATTAACTTCGCAATATATTCAAGCATTTTCCTTTAGATTCCAGCGCTAGCTAGCAAGCTACATGGCTTTAGCTAGCTAAAATAAAAAGGACGGGTGAGCCAGGTTCTCAGATGGTACGGATTTCTCCTCTCTGCCCATTCTTTTCGAGTTCTCCTACCCTGCTGTATGGTGTGGGTCTGCTTCTACCCCGGCTCAGGTTCTGTCGATTCCGCATAGGGCCTGATCCTCCGCCCCGGCTGCCAAAGCTTCCTCCGCCGTTGCTTCCGAGTCGACCGACACCACCGCCCCGTCCCCCACTCGAGCTTCCCCGGCCTCGATTTCCTCTACTGCCACGGCCACCGCCCCCACGCAGCTGCCTGTTTTGTTTAATAATGTCGTCCAAAGACATATCCATTTTATCAGCCATGTCGACGCTCGCTAGACTGATGCTGAAACAAGTTACCTAAAAAATAAATCGCGCGCTCCAATACCTAAAGTATAACGTTTGTTTTTAATTAACAAACGTGTTACACTGCAAGACTACGGAAAGACGACAGAGACGTAGAGATATTGGACTGTATTTATAGAGTAGGAAATTACGTCAACAGAACGGCAGATGGGAACTTCCGTTTTCTTGTTGGAAAAATAAATTCGCAATTAATTTGTGTATATAGCGCTACACAAATGGGAGAATAATTGAAACTAAATAATTCTTAAATTAGAGTTGTTCAACATTTTAAAAGACTGGCTTCGATCGTTATAGTACCCATCACCGCTGAATGATTTTAAAAATAATTATATTTGTTTTTTTACTACACTATCTATGAAATTAACACGCCGATGGGTCAACTTGCTGCTACAGCTAAAATGTATATGTAATTTACACTATACGAATGATTATTCACTATTCAATATTTGAATTATATAACTGAAAGGGAAAATTAACTATGGGCACGACCTTGATCAACTTGTACACATGTTGTAAGATTATTTTTTTTATATCCACAAAAGCATTAAATTCGTTTATACAAAATATTTACACTATACTTAATATACTAATTTAAACATAAAATAAAAAGGGGGAACACAGTAGGGTTCCAACTGGGACTTTAACTTCCAGACCACCTGCTGTGAATCATTACGTAAACCATGCTATTTTTCGTTCCATCTACGCTTTTTCGTAAATCCAGAGATACAATTATATTATATATATAAATAATATTATTGATGTTATTATAAACATAATAAACACTGTACTGCTATCTCTACTTGGATAATTATTTTTATAGAACTACATTACAGGCGCTATGTAATACCCTGAATATTGGCCAGATGTATTCAATATATTTACGTTATGCATTCGTGGAAGAATGGTCATCTCTCATGATCCGGCCTTTATGGTGGCGGGGGTTTCAAATAAAAGAGATGCATCTTTAAAACGTTGATAAATTGAGAACCACAGAAGATACAGTGCTCCTGTGAAAAAAAGCCAAATGACAACCACCTGTTTAGAATTTACCATGTGCTATGATCTATCATAAAAACACATAAACGCTATATTTGATTGTTATAGCTTATACTCAAATTTTAAAAAGACTGCCTTGTAAGACACGTTGTTTATGTTCATCACTCCTCCTTAAAATGAGTTGGGACCCATTAACTGTAACGCATTATATAGAAAATAATTAATTTACAACTGCAGCAGAAAAACTACAACAAAGTACAAAAATATAGAGCAATGAAATGACTTCAGAAAGCTTTATTTACACAGTACATTCCCAGTTCCAAAGCAACCTTTAAAAATCCTCCCCACAAAGGAATGAATAACACTGGTTTCATCACATAACTTTCCACCTTTCACTGACTGGACATTAAACACTGCACATCCCAATATTTTTCCATCAGTGTTAAAAAGGATGAAATAGTCAAACCATCCACACTCTCCATTGGCAATCAGTTGTATTAGCACGAATGCCATATTGAAAGGAAAAAAAAATCAAAATCGGACTCATTTTGTTCAGTCATGCATGAATTCTATGCTTCCCTTTTCATAATGCAATCCAGGACAAAAGCAGTCATAAAGGTCTTAGTTGTAATTGACTCCCTGAAATCATTGTTTTGCTTATGAGCGGAATACTTTCTTCTCTAGTTCTCTCTTTTCTGAGCTCTTCCCACTGTAAGTAGTAGCAGATTTGATATTAGGAGAACATACTTTAACAGAGAAGAAACTCTAAAGAACACCTGGAAAATCTTGATTTTAGGGCATGAGAAAGGTTACTTCTCATGGGACACTCATCTGGAGAATGTGCCCTATAAACTCAGAGACATATGGCCCAGAGATGTCCTACTTTGAACTCACAAAAAATTATGATGTGGATTTTAAAGTTAATTTCACTCAGATTTTAAAGTCATTGAGAATAGACTGCATTGACATGGTGGAGGGCTAAATTTGTTAAATCAAATCTATGGTACACACTAAGTGCAGAGACTATCACAAGATATGTTCAGATGCCAAAACAGTCATATACTTATGACATAATATCCTACAGCAAGATGACTGAGTGCATTTTGGCTCAGGTACCAGAGTCAGATTGACAAAGGTACCAAGACCAGAACAACTACAGAATCATAGGACCATTCCAGTACTGAATTGCATTATGGCCTAAAATGTTCATGACTCCATGACCTTTAAACTTTTTACAAGACAAATAAGAATTTGGGTTTCTGAGCTGTAAATGGGTTAATTTTAGTTTGGAATAGTCTTCTAAGCTCAATGCCTAAAATTAGCTGAAAATAAATTGCTTTGACGCTTTGCGTCTAAAAAAAAATATCTTTTCATCCAAGCCTTCTGATCTGTCCCAGGTGCATTTAGACACCGACCCATGATCCATTAAGCGAGTTTTATACCAAAATGTAAAATGATAGAAAAAATGCACAGCCCTTTCAATATTCTGCTTTAAGATCATGCATGTGGTGAAAAACAGAGAACTGCATGGTTTATCGACAGCTTTCCATGATGTTTCATGAAAGAGAATGTCCTTCAGGATCAGTTTCAGTCATTGCTACTTTTCCTCACAAAATCAGGAAAAAAAAGTCCATGAAAATGAAATTCCCGCTCTCTTAACTCTACCCCATCCCCCTACTGGAGAAGCCAAAGTCCGGAGAGTAAGAATGAGATCGAAAGTGGTGGGTGAAGGGAGATCAGCGAGAAGGCTCTGAAAATTTGTGGTTGCACCGTGATATCAAATGCCACCCCAGGGCTGTCGATGAGAAGTCTGACGGGCAGTGAGGAATGAGAAATGGGGTATTCTTGGCCAGGGCTGTCAGGCTGGTTGGATGTCTGTCTTGTCTGTCTATCGGAGAGGACCGGTGGAAGAGAAAGTTTCCATGTATAGAAATAAAATCAAATAAAAACAATAGGGAAGACTAAGACTTCTTGGAGTCTTGCGTGTTCCGTTTTTTGATGTCACTCAAGTCCACTGGCGTGAAAGCTGTGAAATGCAGTGAAAACATAATCAAACCAAGCATGAGCAACATGAAGGTTCAAAACAAAAACAATTTATGTGCTCTGCACAGCAAAAGTTTGAACAATAGTTTAAATACTTCAGGGTTTAAATTTTTTTTTTTTTTTTTTTGCATGTAATTATTTGATATTTGACCTGATTATCATCATGTTTAGTTAGAATTATCAAAACCTGATGCATTGATAGAGTAGAAAGTTGAAATGGCTTAACCGTAATAATCTGAGAATAAAAAGAACCCTTAAAAACAATGTGAATCATCATGAGGCCATGTTTAAATGTAAGACTATGGGTAGGAATGTATGGGGAGTAATAATTTGTAATTGTTCCTTTTCTCTAATCATCATAGTTTGTGAAATTCATTAAGCATCAGAAGATTGAAAATTACTAAAGCAATTAATTGACTGGTTAGGGAAATTTAACATTGAGTACACACAAAAATTGATCTGCACACACGTCAGTACTCACAGTGAAGGGCAGGGTTTGGGTTCTTTTCCACGTATTCCTGGGGTCCTCGACCACTGCGCTCATTGCTCTGTGGAGACTTGACTTCTTTCAGCACACACTGCCAGGCTGTGGGGTGACATTTACATTTCTTAAGAGAACTAAAAATTTAAAAAGTACCTGCAGAGGGATTTTTTTTCTAAAATAATATGTTATGAATATTAGCATTAGAGTTCATTATTGATTAACTGAAGATGCTGGTAGGACAAATAACCAGTAAAACAAAATGAGACTTTTAATATTTATACAAAAAGTGGGGCCACAAACTCAACCCACACAGTGTACAAAGTACACTACGGTACAGTAAGTGGTTGATATGAGCAGGGAATTAACTGCTGGTTTAAAATCAGTGTCCTGAGACCAGACAGATGACTTCCCAAAAACAGACCAAACCACTGTGCACAAGGTTTAGTCTGTCCTTATGGTTATGATATCAGAGAGCAGTTACATACTGTCGTGAATGAAGCGCACGTTCTCCTCATGCGCCGGTGTGAAGAGCTCTCCTGTGTTGGTAGGAGATCGAGGGCTAGAAGTTCGCTTGTAGCTGTGAACCATTCTAGGGGTAGAGCTGAATAAAAGAATTAACAACAAAATTGCAGCAACGATTAGAACAAAAGTGTCTATTCTTTATACAACAGAGAACCAAAGTGTAGTGTAAATACTATAGGAAATAAGAAAAGAAAAAAAGTCTGGTTCATTTTCATTCATTTTTGGTGGTCCGTGATCAGAAACATCTCGAATTTTGGGTTTTAAACATCTCCACTAAAAAGTGAGCATAAAAGACATTACAGACAAAATAATTGCTTAATGATTTAGCACCATATAGTGAAACATTTAGTGCACATTTTTCATTCACCTGGTCATATCTGTGATTACTTTGTCTTCCCTGGAACACCCCTCAGCTGTGAGACTCCAAGTCCCAGACTTCAATTCAAACTTATTTTTTCCTAAGGAAATATAAAAAATGATTTTTTTGTAATAACAAACACTGAGCAATATGCCAACGTAAAAACAAATGTGTTTACAGTAGTAGCAAATTGGCTACGAGTAAATATAATTTAATGTTAATATTTCTTTCTGTAACATTAACTGGACAGCTTTGTAGTTGATACAACTACGTTATCTTAAGCAGTTCAAGAATTAAAGGCAAGTCGTAAGGATTTCAAAACAAAGCTTTTAAAACTAAACGTACAGTAAGTCATCTACATTCGTGCGTCGATGTTGATTTTTTGCAGGCATGCTTTTCACCACCCTTGCTTATATAAAACATTCCTTGGTCTGCACTAAAACAGCTATATCAGTTCGGAAGCCAATACGTATCTTTACTTTACTATCAAGAAAGCAGATTATTTAATATCGATCATTTAGCTTGCTAAATTCCAAAACAAACATCTCCTTAGCGAATTACGGCGTTTCGATGTTTGACTTCCTGTAACAATAATACTGTCGAGTTAGTTTTGTTTCAGATTATATGTCGTTTTAATATGTGGGGCTAAAATACGATATTTTAATCAATTTATTTTATCTTTTTAACTTACTCAACAACAACTTTTCATTATCACTTCTCTTGAATTCCTTTTGTCTTTCACTTACTTTGTTTTGCTTTAGTACAGGCCTCTTCCGGCCGTAACGTTGCCAATGCCAACCAATAGCTTCCGGGTAGTCAAACGGAAATAGAATCAAAAGCGAACTTAGTACATGCGCAGACTTGTTTTTTGTGAATTGTTCTAAATTGCGTTCAATGTAGTCCTAAAATCTAGTGCAGGTACTCTAAATTAGCGTTGTACTGCGCAAGTGTCAAAGATCACTTTGTTTACACTGCATCTTCAGAAGTATGGTGACGTGACTTAATTTGCGTCGACATTTTAACGTGGCGTAAAATACTCATGTACTACAAATACATTTTTTAGTTAGTGTATCTTAGGGCATGAAACCCAAAGAACCGCAAATTATTAAAGTGCGGATATGTATTGTTTTTTTATTAATACTTTAATTGAATTACTTCCGTAGCTTAACATGCTTACAGTTTATGTCACTATTGATGTATAATACATGTTTTATTTTTAAATTTACTACGTTTTAAACTTCTCCAATATTTTGGTGCTTAACTTGCTACAGTCTGTTTAATTGGATATCTTTCTTCTCTGAACTCTCTTACAACCCTTATTAGGTCTAGCTATACGAGTAGCAAATATGTAAAGATAACAATGATCCACATAATAGATATTCTTGAATTTTTCCATGGTGTTTTAATTTGCATTAACACGCTTTAAAACCTAAAATAAAAGTTTGTTTAGATGTAAATGCTCTTAAATGTGTGAATTAAAATCTAAGTTTTATCCTAATAATTTGGAAGAAATTATCGAGTTTACATGTTTTTATCAATGGTATCTTCACTGTCCTAAAAGTTTTAAGTTGGACTGGAATGGTTTGAATATTTCTCTCTCTTCTGATTAAACGTTTTCCCACTTTATTGAAAATAATCAACACACCATCAACACAAATACCTTTAATTAATAATATCTGGATATTTTTGACAAGTTTGCATTAGTGCTAGCATTAGCTTGCCACTTATAGCTGGCTGGCCAGTTTCTCCTTCAAACTGCATTTCACCATTTCTTGGTTTTCTGCCAGGGAGTGTGTTAATGACACTAGCATGTCCTGAACTCAGGTTCTAATATATGAAATACTATGTGAAGCATGTAAAACAAGGGTCAGACTTTTGGCTGGAATAACTGGATACTCAATTATTAGACAAATACAAAACACATAATTCTGTATTTATTGTTATAAAAAAAGCAAATGTATGTATGAAAAGGAATATCTGCTTAAAAAAGAGTAAGACCTTTACAAGAGGAAATTGCAAGTTTAGAATATTGTGCACACTTTCAACAACACCATTTAAGACACTGAGGCACTAGAAGGGATAGTTTGTCACAGACATTATAGAAATGCTGAGAGCAATGCTAACTATAGGCAGACATATTTGAATAGAAGCTAGAAGGTGTTCTTCAGTCTGCACAGCAGAGCGGAAAACACTACTTCTTTCAGAAGTATGCAAAAACACTGCAGGCCATCATTCCATGCCAGCTGATGTCCTTGACTTTTCCACAAATCTTCACAACTCCCCCTCCTTTGATTTTTCTACTCTTTGGAAGATAAATGGTTCCGGAATGGTGGTAGTTTTTGTAAAGATAGCTAGGCCTGACTTACTGCATTAACGTTTAAGTTATATGTAACAATAAATTAAGACGTTGCCTCAAAGATTTATATCACTTATTGGAGCCTCCTCATCAGACTAGATTTTATTTTCCAGTTCCAGATAGAAAGCAGAAGGTCAGGAAACTTCGCTGATCTGTCACTTCTCTTCTGTCAATATGGAAGTACGCTGGTGGAGAAAGTGCAGTCCAGGTTCAATCAGGGAGTCAGTTTTCAGACACATCCCACCTCAAAAAGTTTTGCCAGCTCCTTGCAGTCAGGGTCAATGAGGTCTACTGGCTTTTCCCCAGACTTGTTCACTGCCTCAATGCTGGCACCTAAAGAGAGTAGGTACCTGTATGGAGCAGAAATCAGTGTTTTATGATAACGTATAATCACATCTAACTTGGAATGGCCTGAGAACTGACATGGTCCAGACATCAGGACACTCTTTTTTACTTTGCCGTGTTGGTGTTTATGGCAAAGAAATGAATGGACGATCACGTGATTGTGTGGCTTACTGAGCAATGTGCGGGAAGCCGTCACTACAGGCCATATGCAAAGGTGTCCAGTCATCCTCGTCTCTCTGGTGAACGTCTGCTCCATATTTCACCAACAGCTTCACACACTCCAGGTTCCCAGAGAGAACGGCTTCGTGAAGCGCTGCCATGCCTGATCATTGTACACGGTACAAGTTATTACATGGCACCGGTAAATATGTGACACTGGTATATTATTTAAAAACAGAACTGCACAACAAAGATTGTGGGTCCTTCTAAATTTGTTTTATCATTTATTTCCAGGTAACATTTTTTCTAGTCAAATGCACAGAATTGTTGGTCTGGTGACCAGTGGTCAGTAACTCCCATTAAGCTTATTTTTTCGTTGATATGATTTTTATGTAGTATCCTTATTGACATGGTTTTTCATAAGCCCCAAATATATAAATGGAAATAAAGAAACCCAAAAGCAATTCCAGGACAGCTATTTGTTCATTTTCATTTTAAAGGTCAAAGGTTCAAAATGATATAAAAGGCAATTGTAGGCTGTCTCACTTACCAGACAGGTAGATAGTGTCTAGTCGCACTTTCTTGGCTCTTAGAAAGCGACCGATCTGCTCCAGGTCTCCTTGCCGAATATGGTCTTGGAAGACAATGTCATTGGGGAAGTGTACAGTGCGGGCTGGCTTGAGTGATACAGAGGCTGAAGTGCAGTGTAGAGGGGTGTAATGGGTAGGTGCATAATCTGTGGGTGTGTATTGTTTAGAAGTGTAGCGTTTTGGTGTGTAATGAGCAGACGTGCAATGTGTAGGTGTGTAGTGTGCAGGTGTGTAGTGTGTAGGCGTGTAGTGTGTAGGCGTGTAGGGTGCAGGCGTGTAATGTGTTGGCGTATACTGCGCAGGCGTGTAGTGCGCAGGTGTGTACTGTGTAGGTACATAATGACTATATCTCGCGATCCGAGACATAGAATACTGGTGGTAATCCCTCATTTCCACGATAGGCTACACAGTCCTCTCTCCTGTGAACAGTTCAGAAAGAGGTATCCAAGTAAGATGTACAATCCAGAGCAAAATCTCCAGAGTCCTGAGTTTTTAGAATATTTCTTTTTTCTCCTTTTTGATGTGTTAAGTTTTTACTTCCTTCCCCTCTCAACAACCCTCTTTTCAGTGGGTAATTCTCTCTCAGCATGTAGCAACAGTCCTTTAAATACAGTAGAGGCAGAAGTTGTCTTTATACCCTTTCCATGGCTATTTTAGGGTCCACCACCTCACATATCAAGTGACTTGATGGCTTCTGACCGACCCCTTCTACCATCCTGTCACAAGCTTGCCGTCTCCCCTTCTAGCTCCAAGCCCATAATAGCCACTGAGTGCAATAACCCAGTGTTCCGTGTTCACTGCCATGACAGAACTCTCTCCCCCATGGCTCGGGCCATGAATCTGCAATCCGCAATAACACTGACAAGCAACTTATAGAGAACATGGATATGAACATGTCAAAAGTGCTTCTCTGGCCTGCCTGGAATGGTTCTCCAGTGGATGGGGAAAGTGTTCTGCCTGGTTGATCAAGAGTTTGAGAAAGCAGTTTTCCTGGAACAAACAAGGCCAAAATAAGAAGGTTGCATAAAATTGTACAGACTGCATGTTTTGAACTGCATTAAAATGTAACCAAATCGTTAAGTTAAAACAATAGAACCAGATTTTATGAAATTGTATTGGGTAATGTTATGCAACAATAAGTAAATAAACATGTTCAGTTTTTAAAATGATCATTCAGTCTTGGTCAATATGGCGCAATGTTTCTTTTCAATCAAGTATGAAAATGAATACTGCTGTCTCTGAAGGAAAATAAACATAAACAAAGGGATCACAAACACATGTACACACATCAGCAACCCCCCTTTGTTACTGTGACCCATTTAATAAGGAATAGTAGGATTCAGATGGAATAAAATAAGCAATGGGGGTCTACCCAATTGGGTCTACCCAATGGGTATCTACCCAAAATATTGACAGTACGAAGAAGGACTCTTTCAAATGAGCAGGGAATATCTGTAATTTAACACCCTATAGTATGACAATCTAATATAGCCACAGCGCATGTCTACGAAGTGTTTGGAAACTGAAGGGTCAAGGCTGCCACATGAAATCATACTTACAGCTAGGAATGCTGCAACACCTGTTTACTTCATGCAATTCTGTATAAACTAAGTAATGAATACATGACAGCTACAAGCCACCGGCCACATTAGCTTACCACTATGCTCCAAAATTTGGAGAGGGTGAAGCTCTTCCTAGTTTCCGTTGCCACCGAGCTCACAGAAACATGAATATGTTCAAAACAAGTTAAAAAACATATTAGTTATTTTGGAAATGAAGTGTTAGTACAAATCCCCTTACCCACTGGCTTGCACACCTACAGTTAAACATGCTTAATAGCCAAACAGGCACAGCTGAGAACATACCTGCCAATTGAGTCCTTGGATAGGATACCAGTAGAAGTCATTATCAATTGTTCAATTAAAGTAACAATTATTTAATTCTGGTGAGATTGTGTTATGCTTTTATCATGTAGATGTAAATTTTGTTTGCTCTTTGCAATTATTTCTTTTTGAGTCATTTGTTATTTTACCAAGCCTCACACCTTTCCAAATTAATAACATTATCCATGACATCTATGTGCTTCACAGAAATACTTTTCAAGCAATTTTAGATTGTATATTTCTCTGTGTATTTTTCTACACAGCCAGACATTTTGCAGGAGCAGGTAAATAATCTGTCTCAGTACAACATCAAAGCCCTTTCATTGAGTGAAATCCAGAACCTTCTAGTTTGTGTAACCATTATTGTTTTAAATCATTATACTGCTCCACTGTTAGGCATCAACATCCTGGGAGGCAAAAGGAAAGGTGCTAGTGTTTTTGGGACACAAACACTTTCACTGTGGCCGTGACCTCATAGTTTTATGAGATCAACTCTGGAACCCACCCAGTACCTAACGTCCTCCAGGTCCCAAGGCTAACTGTGCGAGAGACCTTGTGAACATTTCTACACCCAATATAATCGACAAGCACACACTGTACAAACAAGAACAAGCTATATGTAAAGCTTTCTTTTTTTCTTTGGCAAATATTTTGTCACTTGATTTTAGTCCTAAATTGCTAAATTAAAATTCTTGACTCTATATAGAATGTAAAGGCAAACGGGAAAGAGGAAAATATAGTGGAAATATGTGTAGATTATGGGTTGAACTTTATGGTTGACCATTATATAGTTACCCTTATACCTGAAAATATTCAGCTCTATAACTGTGGGTGGTAAAATTGGTAAAATACAAAAATATGGGATAAGAGTGATGCTAAGCATAATAACAACAGTGAAACTGCTGTCTTGTTAAAAAATCCTGAAAAACACCTGAAGAAATCTGAAGAAAATGTAAAAATGTCATAACAAAGAGGGAGCTAGCAACCACAATTTAAAAATGTGTAATATAATATTTAATCTGCTGCTTTTTTCCTAAATATTACAATTTTAAGTAGAATGTTTAATAATATATTAAAATTAAATTTAAACACTAGCGTATAAATGGAGTAGATCAATATCTGCACTGTGCAATATTGTTGCATGATAGAAATTTTAGTGATGTTGACAACGATGACTGGAATGTGTAAGGAATATTGGCTGCTACATGTGTTCTGATCTATTTAAAGTGCAGTTTAAGCATGTTCACCACATGGTCTATTATATAAGAATAGCTACCTATAACTCACAATGCTGTCCTGTATGATAATTAATAATTAGAGTAAGACACATTACGTAAATTTATATTTTATACAAATAACCTGATTGCAGTTTTACTCTTGCTGTGATTGATCTCCATAAGAGAAAGGTATCGGAAATGCAAGTAAACTAAATAACATCTTTAAGCAAACCTGACTAGTTTTATATCACTAACATTTAAGCGTGCTAAGCTGGTGGCAGAGAGTTTTAAGGCTCAGATCTAGACCAAACAAATCAAATGAACAAGGAACAAAAAAAGGCTGGCTACTTAAAGGGGCTGGTGGATTCAACTGCTTCTTATAAGGCAGTGAAGTGCTCGCTGCCCCGATGTAACGTTTGGGCAGACATGGGAAGGGTGTTACTATGATGTCATCCTTGGACACATGCCGGAAGGGCATAATAATTCACTCTGCGGAAGACATGGGAATCAACAGGTCTTTTACAGTACTCTATACATACACACACAAGCCATATTCAGTACTCTAAACATAGACAGACAGACAGCCACGCACGTACCAAAGGGCATAACGTCCTGAATGACCCAGAGGCTGCGGCCCTCTGGAATCAGATTGAACTTGCATTGGCAAGTTGGAGTAAACTGAATAAAGTTAAATTGTGTATCATATTCAGCGACCTAGTGATACGCTAAAATATGGTATTACACATGTTTTCTGTATTAGTTTAGAATTTTAAGTAAGTAATACTTGGAAAGATCTTTCTGTGCATTTTCTAATATAAAACAAAACGGAATGCAGAATAATAGCAGCATTGGAAGCGGCATCTTAATGTTTAGCTATGTTAACCCGCTTTATTAATCACATAAACATCTTTTTTGTAATAATAATAAAACATAATATTTAATTTGGATCGTCATATAGACGTGAATGAAAATGTTAATATTTTAGCGTTTGCGGTGAGTCCCTGAGGAATTTTCTTTCTTTTGGTGTGGACCGTGTCTGCGAGTCACTTTTATTTGCGTCTCCGGTGCACACACTGTCCCTATAGGCTGAGACAACGCCAAAACAAGAAACCCTTCCCAAATTGGCTCCTCCACCATTCACTCCTCTTCTCTCCCTCTTTTCTTTCTTTCTCAGCTCTGTTTTTACGCAATTTGCTCTCTTTAACGCAATTTGCTCTCAACACTCTTTACTCTGCACTTTCTCCTACTCTCTACGCTCACGTCATGTTCCCCCCCTCCTTTTATCTCCCCCCTGACGTGGTCTCCCGTCTTTAGAAACAGGTAACGTCACCCCAGAACGTGGGGTAGCACCTCCCTCTAATTCCTACCCCTCCAGGTCGCTACACTGCCCACCCCCCCCCAGCTCCTCGCCCCCGACGTGGTCTCCTGGGCCTCAGGATCTGGATGCCCAGCGCTGGTGGTGACCGGATGGGGGTCCAGAGACGAGAACCAGCTGGAGCCTCCGACCACTCGTCGATCCAGGGGAGCGAGTGTGAGTCTTTAGCCGTCACCTCGTTCAAGCGCCGGTAATCGACACAGAACCGTCATTTGCTGCCCTTTTTAGGCACCATCCCCACCAGGGGCGTCCACAGGGTGTCAGAGGGTTCAACGACTCCAGCTGCCTTCATTTCAGCCAGTTCCTGATCTGCGGCCTCCTGGCGGGTGTGGGGACGTTGTTTGATTGGGCAGGCATCTCCCGTATCAACGGAGTGCTGGACCAGGTGCGTCCTCCCTAGGTCCTCTGGTGATGTGGCGAATGTGTGAACTCGTGCAGCAGCGCCCACAACTGACAACTCTGGGCTGGGGAGAGTCCCTCCTGGTTCTGCTCCCAGACAGTTCGGATCACGGCTGTGGTGGGGTCATCCGGGGGTCATTGTGGCCTGACGTCCCGTGCAGGAGTCGGACCGGAGCCACCACCGCGCCCGGCAAACCTTCCCTGCATTCACCATTTCTCCCACTGGCCCATTCCAGGGCCTATCCTGACTAGCCACATCTTCACAGTCATCCAAGTGTGCCACCACCACCTCATACGTACCTCGGCCTTCAATCAGCGGCTCAATTTTTAAAAACCGCTCCTCTTCTAAGCAGCAAATTAATTGTAGCAGCTTTGCTTCCCCGTCCCATCCATTCGCTATGGCTCGATTCTCAAATTTCTCTCCCGAAATGATTGCCAACTCTGCTCACCGGAGCTGTGAAGTGCTGCATAGGCCCCTTTGTTTATGTCCGCAGCTCTTCTAAAATGGCCGACTTCCTCTTCCGTGTGTGTCGGTGTTACTAACGGCCACTCGTCCCCACCTAGCATGGAGGCTATTTTCCGCTGCGTCACACGACCCTTGGTTAGCAGCTCGCTCACCTCCTTCCCTCTCAGTCGGAAGGATTGTTAGTTACATGAGCCTGTCACTAATAATCACATGACAAGCAATCACTACAGGGATTGTAAATATGCTAAAGGCTAAATATGTTGTTAGGTTCCAGGTATTTTTCAAGCATTATAATCCTACTTAGTGTATTCTCGCGAACAAACGGGTGTCTTGTTTTAGCCGAATTTAGGAATTGTTACCAATGTCAATGTGTTGAGACTGTAGTTGTAATATCTCATTTAGTAGAGAGGCTATGTGACTGAAATAAATTGTTTCCTTTTACAATGTAGCCTCATATTACCCCTCCTTACTAAACCTGTTTAAAAGGAACCATCCTGCTGACATTGTGAGGTGGGAGACACATTGAACCCCCTGTCATTGAATATGAGAGCAAAAAAGAAGCCCTTTGCAGGGGAGCAGGAGAGAGAGCAAATTGACTCTGTTACAATAACCAGCAGGGTTTTTAGTAATGCAATGTGTGTAACCAGCCTGAGTGGTTGGTACGACCGAATTTTGGCCAGGCCTGTTTGGACACTGCTGGATCAGCTGCTTGAAATAATTCCTGCCAAAGAGAGGGCCTGCATTTAACAGTTTTAAACAATTTAAAGCAGCCTCAATATCAGAACTGCCAATCGTCATGTTTACACCTATGTGTTTCCTCTAGGAAAAGAAGATAGGGAGTCGTTGCAATGACAAACACATCTCAGAGTTCAAGGTTAATACACCATGATTTGGGAGAAAACTAATTTGCACAAATAAACAACAGGATTTTAATTTTTGGGGGGCAAAATATATGCAATGTTAACTACTTTTTGTGGAATTTTTAACACAGAAGGAGACAAAAAATATATCAGCACCATTGGAAACGTATCACTGCTCAGGAGTTGACCCAGATGCAGACACTTCAGAATAGCAAAGATTTACAAACGATATAAAATTGGCAGGCAGGTACAGGAACACTGGAGAACAAGGAACAAGGGGGAAATGCTGGTAAGCCTGACTAAACAAGACAAACTGGCAACTGACAGAGAACACAGGTATAAATATTCTTCGAACAAATCAAGGTAATGGGGAACAGATGCAACTATAGACAGATAATGAGGGGCTAACGAACATCAATTGACATACACACAAGGACCATGAACAGACAACACTGGGCTAATAAGCACCGATTAACATATACACTAGGGACAAAACACTGATACAGGTGAGAAACAGATCAGGGTGTGACAGTTCCCCCCCAGGGGACCACCTGGCAGCCTACCCGGGCACACACCTGGTTGACCGGGGTGCTAGCGGTGGAACTCATTGATGAGGTCTGGGTCCAGGATGTCCCTAGCGGGGACCCAGCATCTCTCCTCCAGGCCATAACCCTCCCAGTCAAACCAGGTACTGGAATCCCCTGCCCCCTGGTCACCTTCAGGAAACTTTGTGGGTGACCTGGCCTATAGAGTGCTCGTCCAACTCTCTAACGTCCAAGTCAATGGAGATGGGCTGAGTGGGCCTGCCCAGCTTGGACACCAGCGTAGCATCCATGAAACTCTCATCGGACCCAGAGTCAATGAGTACCTGGAGAGATCTGGACTGGTTCCCCCTCAGCAGGATGGCATGCGGGTGTGAGTAGATGGGGAGGCAAAGATGAGAAAAAGATCAGGGTGTGATGAAACTAGAATGTAAGATGTTCACTTGCCTTATATACTGCTCTGTCATTAACATTTACTAGGGCATTTACTGAACAACTATAATCTGCCTGCTAGCATACTTAAATGTATAGTTATCTTTTGTTCTGAAAAACCAACATACAATATTGACTGGATTTAAGTTTGTGTTTAATATTTTGAAATATAAGCTGTTGTATTAAAATTGTTATGTATTATAAAGACTATAATAAATAAATAAATGGCAAATCCAAAATAAACATGAATTTATATTATGCATTTTATGACATAGGTAATAACTGAAAAGGATGAAAGCAGTCCACTGATACTACCCAGACCTACTTCTACAAACCCTGGAGCTTGTGTTGATATGTTGTTTATATGTTGATATTGATATTTTGTCACATGGGGCTGCATTAAACTAAACTGGACGAAGAGATGACAAGGAATAGCCTTCCTGTCCCCAGTGCCACTGGACTCCAGGAGCTCTGCTAGGCACTTAAGTACTGAGTGTTTGTTTGCTTTTGGAAAACAGGTGTATTCTCTGCCAAAGTTCCATGAAGTTTCCTGAAAGTCCTCATTACCATAATCGTGATCTTGTCCCATAGCAACCAAACATCGCCAAACATCTGAACACAACAACTACTGCCCCACAGATTGACGAAAGGTGAAAGGGAAAACATGGAGATTTATGAACATGGTGACAACTTGCGAGACGAGAAAATAGAACTAGCTAAATCGTGTTGTTTGCAGTAAAGTCCTTACTTTTTGGCTTGTACTTTATCTTCTCAATCAACAGGCCAACAACAATGAATTGCCTTGCATCCTCACAAGCTTATCCACTAGTGACTAGAATTTGAAGCACAAAAAAGGCTTTAGATAACTGGACTGTAAGCAAAATTCCATCCACGGGCAGCTGGTTGGCCTGGGAGAAGCTGTGCTGACCTATTTAATGACCTCTGCATACAGTCTCCAATATCGATGTAAAACAAATAACCTTCTGACAATATCTTTGCACCGAAACCCTCACTGAAAGTTTTCATTTGACCTAAAAATATAAAAGAGAACGGCTTCAAGGCCTATCATTCTAGAACACCCCAAGCATCCCAATCACTAGCAGGATCATTTATGAGATTATCTTCTTCTTAAAATAGCACTTTAAAGGGAACGCAATTGGACTGAGCCACAGCTACTGACATTGATCAAGGATGAGTTACACAATCGTGCAACGAAGCAGTGAAATTACGGAGCTGCAGCTGCTAACTGGAAAAAAAAGCTTTAGCGTCTTAGACAGTGGGGGCGGGGGTGAGTGTCTGTTTACGTTAGTATAGGGTTACCCATGCAGAACCCATGGAGATGGGAGTGTTGTTAGAGTACAAGGAGTGTATGTTCAGGCTAAGCTTTTAAATGTGACACTGTCAACCATTCCGATGGACACATTAAATGATTTTGCAGTTCAGGTCACTGAGTAGAAAGCTGAAAGAGATGGTTCCTGGAAACAGCCCTTCCAGCCCCAAGCTGACAAATAAGAATGTAATAAACGGGAGGGTAATTCACTTTATGACGTTGTCACACTCCGGCCTGCTCTTGCAAGGTGGCTGACAGGACACTGTAAGGAGCTAACGGGACTTAAGCCCCATTAACACCGAAGGGCAGATCAGATCCCCTGTTAAGAAAGTGTTTCCTGTGGGGTTTGAACAAATGATATGTCACTACTCTTAAAACTAGGGCTACCATATGTTTCATGAGTTATGAAGAGAGCTGATTAAAACAGGGCCTGACACTCAAAAATATAATGCAGTATATCATACTATTTTTAGAACAAATGGCTCAAAATGAAATAAGAAAAGAATAAAAAGATACTATATTCATTGTAATCCATTTAAAAGCAAAAAAGTATTTTGTTTACAAATTTGATGAATAATTCTAATTAACCATCATCTTTAACTTGGATCTTGATGTTCACGTGAATAAAAACTTATAAACTAATTTATATAGCTTACTATGCAGCTCAAAATGCTTGACAAAGTGTAATATGCAAAGTGTTTTTACTAAATACAATATTGTATACAATAATGAAATTGTAAAATATGTAATAATAAAAAATATTAAGAGAATCATTTTATTACTATGTTTAAAGAATCCGTATGAGCACTGTTGGAGAGTAATAATAGTAATAATTTTCATCTTTGGATACTTCCAGAGAATTCACAAAAAGCTAACGAATAAAGACAGTTTCCTTTACACGTCTGCGGTGGACCATGCACAGTAACCTTGGTTTATTCAGATATTTTGATTGTGCTATTTATAACATTACCCAAGGTCAGTAGACGACCCAGTGCCCCAGAGACTTATGTTAATCTGTGCATTAGGCCCTATGCTACAATACTATCTTATCAAATGGCAATGGTGTCTCGGTTAAGCGACCGTTGTGCATCAGTCAAGATAATCTGAGGTCAGAAACTATTCTGATATTGAAGAATCAGGAACAGGGCAGGGGAAAATGTGCGGCTTTATTAATTACATAAGAAGTTACTGGAGTCCTCAGATGGACTTTGACCTATTCAGGGTAAGTTATCCAGACTGACAGTACTGCAGTTATGTGCCTGCCAATTGAGGCTTCAAGGAAAAGCAGAAGTTATGTTAAAAAAACACACCAAGCCAAGAGTAATCCATCTCCTCTGACATGATGTGTGACAACTGGCAACTTGCATTGCATTACTGTATATCATTTATTAGTTTAATAGACACACTTAACTTGTTTACTCTAAACTGGTGACACACACAGCAGACAATTTGTACATCTTCCGCATTTTTTAAGCTAGCTAAATGGCTGTATTTGGCCTCACAATTAGAGGTTAAATGCCTGGGCCTCACACAGAACCAGTGCGAGAACCCCTACTCCACAGTGCTTCACTCGGTAACAGTGCAAGAACACCTACTCCACTCCCGTAATGGTCACTGTGTCGATTTTGGGCAAGAAACTAAAAAGAAAGCATATGTTCTGACATTGAAAGGAACAAATTCCCAGAAACATATATTCTGGAAATGGACAACCAAATTTATACACAAGAGGCATCCCTGTAATGCTATGAATTTTGTTTACTCCAGCTAATTATTTAAGTTTCTTTAATTATTTCCAATATTGTAAACAATATTTTAAACATACAATGAACAGCCCTTGTTATACAATTATTGACATTGGAGCCCCATTTCTACAGTCTAAATGTCTACTGTCCAACTTGCGGTCAATGAAGGTGAGGAGAAAGGATGTAAGCCAGTGCAGTGAAATCACCTTCACCTCTACACTGTCATCATCACATGTGCCCTTCTGAATGAGGAGAGGTGAAAGGACGTAAGCCAGTGCAGTGAAATTACCTTCACCTCTACACTGTCATCATCACAGGTCTGAATGAGCTCCCCAAGCAGAAGGAGTAGATAGACTTCATATAAACGTTATTGAATGCCAATAAATAGCTGAAACGATTCAAAAATTACTGCAATGATGTAGACCTACCGTACAAAGCATTTTGTGTCTGGTCATGCTTGATCTAAATTGACTACTATTATGATGTACAGCACACTACATAAACCAGTGATTGGGCATTGCACATGAAGGTGAAATGGACTGAAGAAAAAAATCATCAGGATTTAGGTGCATATGTTAAGCTTGGAAGAGTGTTAGTGTAAGTTGCAAGACGTTGGAAATATTGTTATAATATCACACAGTTAAACATCCTACAAAAATGACCTTATCTTAATGATTCTACCAATCATGAAAGAACATTCAGTATTGACCACATATGGCAGAGTGAGTTATAGGATATTCCCAGAATGCATTTTATAGGGGTCAACTAGGTGCCAATTTTAGCAACATAGCCAATTGCAGAGTTGGAATCCTTCACCAGATAGAAGGGGTCTGATCAAATTACTTGACTGAGGCAAGGATGCAGCACATTGAAAGGTACAAGGTGTATTTCTTCTCTAAAAAAAACTTTCAAAAAGCAATAACTACAGTAAATCACTCAAGCAATCAAATTTAATTAGTAATAGAGTTTTATGTTTTTTTATGTTTATATGTTTTTAAATTCTAATTAGTATCTGAAGCACTGAAAAGATTGCATTTGAGCAAGGTCTAGGTACCATTAGACTGTTCATTGGAAAGAAGGAATGCCTATATATATAGGTACAACATCTACAAATAACCTTGAGAAGCATAATTTTTTTTCCATTTGCCGTAGATAAAGCGCCTTGTAGAAGCCAACCTCTAATAATCTGAGATGATTTGATTTATAATGAAGGAAAAAGGATTCAAAATGTATTTATAGCCAAAAGATATTGTTTAATTTCAAATGTGTTTCAAATTTTTAAAATGAGTGGTGTAACTTTAACAGTCCTGGAGAGCTAAAGTGGTATGGTTATCCTTTCACCTCATCTTGTGAATTTAGCCCTCAGAAGACAAGTGACACTGGAAGTGAATTCAATATTCAATCAATCAATCAATCCTTTTTATTTTCATACAGCGCTTTTCACATGTTGCCATGTCACAAAGACGCTTTACATAAAGAAAGATACAGTATGTCCCAGGCCTGAC
>JAOVYW010073559.1:0-12978 GCA_025775045.1 Hiodon tergisus
ACCTCATATATATATATATATATATATATATATATATATATATATATACACACACACACACACCTGATTATGTACTTACCTCTTACCTATGTTTGCGTGAAACAGATGCCTTAATGATGGCTTGTATCATGACATGTCATATTGTCTGGACCACTTCATTAAAGTAGTTCTTTAGGCCAGTTTTCCCTTCTTTTTGATCTCCACATTAAGAAACTCTTCACTAAGAAAATCTCTCCACTTCCAGAGCACGGCAGCATGTGAGATAGTGCTTGCACCTTTGATCGGGTAACCGTGAAGTTTTGTGTCCATGGCCCCAGAGGGTCAGTGCTGACATGCCCTTGTATAATTGATTGAAGTGTAATCCAGTAGGCTACAAGAGTTGAATTCGAGCAAAGCTGAGATATTTCATTGTAACAAATCTTTAGCTCACCCTTTGAAGTCTGCCCCTGACGGAACACCTTACCAACGGAGGGCTAAGTGTAACCAACCCCTCTCTTCAAAGGCACCGGTCTTGATTGGCTTTCTGTGATAGATTACTTTCTATTTATTAGAAAGAATGATGAAAGAGTAAGTGAATCGGCCAGTTTGACGATAAATTATGGTGCCTAGGCTTCCACCATTTGAAAAAAAGCTTTACAGGGGGGAAGTCTGAGGTAGAATCTCAAGAGCAGGAGTGATAAAATAAAAACTAGCGACATATTTAACCTTTCCAGACCTGCCTTACATATGACTTACTTCCTGGATTCTATTTAATCTAATCTTATTTCCTCTTTGTCTATCTCCCTCTGTTGGATTTCCCTAAAGTTTGGTTACGCTTAGATCCTTTTAAATGTTATATATAGGTGAGATAATGAACACAGTTTCAGTACATTAGGCCATTCCGATGGTTGGAAAAGCCCATCAAACATCAGTATTGGTGTCCCTATGTGGGGACCACTCAGCAGCCTGGTTTTCTCCACTTTAGCTGCCTCTAGTGTCGTGGGTTTAAGTGATCTCTAATGAATGAAATGTTTGCTGTCTGGGCACAGACTCCAGCAGCTTAAAGCAAGTCTTTGCCGGATTTCTCAACCCCACCAAAGTCATGGTGAATCATCTCTCTCTGGTCCACATGGCAATCCTGTGGTGGCTAATTGCAACATAGGGTCATATTCCTCTCAGCTGACGACATCAGTTTCTGCAGAGATCCTAACAAATCACAACATCTAAAAATTTCAAATGTGTGTCTCAGCCTGACCTTTCGCTGGTCTCCGGACTCCTAAGTCACTTCTGGCGACGGTGAAAATCACGTTTTAATATTTGCTACGTAAATTTCCTGATTTAAAATTAGATGGCAGACTCTTGGTATGACCTGACTGATTCGCGACCAAGGGTGAGACGTTTGAATGTGAGTTAAGTCCGTCATCGGTCAGGCCTACAAAGGTGCAGGTCACGGTCACCAGATTGCGATTGTCCCTCTGGGTCAAGAGAATAGAGGCCGGTTCCATTCTCTCCGTCCTATTTCATGTATATAGTTTTAATACTACCCTAGTACAAACTGCCCAGTGCCGCAAATTATTGTGAAAGAAGTACGCCCAAAACTAAAAAAATAAACCTATTCAATCTGGGCAAAATCAATTTAATTGTTTGGGTTAAAAATGGCATCATTATGAAGAAAGAGATTTAAAAATAAACATTTCAGTAGTTTACAACTGGGTGACTCAGGAAAACGGCTTTTAAATGACCTCCCTGCCACAAACCCAGACAGAATGACCACTGAGACAGCAGTTAACAATACATGTGCTGGTGTCATTCAGTTACTCACTGTTGATCAGAATCGTCTGTGTCCATAGCATTCCTCACTCATTTGCTCAGTGATCACATATCTTTCGAATCAGCTATGAAGTAAAGACACATTTTGTATATTGACGTACCTTGTGGTTGTGCATTACAACATGTTTCCATTATCCGTTTCCTCTTGAAGATTCACAAACGCAAGACTTTATTAAACTTTATTTAACCAGGATTTTTTTTTAAACGTTCTATTTCTCAATGTGTGTTTCTCCACAAGGGAGTACTGGCCAAGGAAGCGACCGCGGTCAAAATACACACTGCAATATGTAATGCATACAATGAGAAGAGCTAATCCGGCCAGTTGGAAACGGTTGTTTTGGGTCAGAGTTTTAAACTTGCTCAGGGGCACTAGGACATTAGGGGGAAGTGCATTTTGCAAACTATTCCATGCATATGGTCTACAACAGGAAAAGGCACTCTTGGCTATCTCGGTAATTGCTCAGGGGTGTACCAGGGGGTCTGGTATCGGCCAGTGGTGGACAAGAGCAGGCTGCAGTGGCAGATTTTACCCAGAAGGGCTTTGTAGATGAACAGGGTAACTGTCTGCGCATGAGAAGCAAGATCTTGCTTTTGACACAAGGTGCGTGAGAGACTTTGTAACAAAATTTAAAGATGCCCTCACTTTCCTTCTGCGCTTGGCATTTGTCTGGGGCCTTCGCTGTCCTGTGAATCAGGCAGTCCTGTATCTCCAGCACAGAGGAGGCCGCATGAATGCACAAACGGTCAGATCAATCAATTAAAGAATGAAAATGGCAAATGGGTAAAAAAAAAAAAAAAAAATACACCAGGCATATCTTCACAATAATTCAAATTCGAAGGTTTTGCATTGCAACGAGGAAAGATATTTGAATAGACGTTCTGGTTTTTGTAAGAGTTTATATCAGTTTCCCTTCATTAGGTCCATGTAATGTGGAGCTCCAGGGAATGAGCTCAAATGAATTGCTTTTTGCAATATTTAAATTGTTTTGTATTTTAGGGTATATACGGATATACACTCAAAAGGGATCGCAGCCATCTGGAGTAAGATGAACATGTCTTTCTCACTGTTTAAACCAAGGCGTCTTAAAACCGGAACACCAGGCCATTCTCTGAATCGAAGCCCAAGTGTTGGACGTACCAAGAAATTACCCGTCCTTCTGACAAGGACTAGCTATTTAGTATATCCTTAATGTGCCCAGATAAACATTCAATGTGTCTATTCAGAGCTATAATTGTGTTGCTTTGTTCTAATTAACTTTTGTTGAGTTTATGAATGAATTAACATTGCTGACATTTTAAAACCACAAATATTCTATATTTGCAGTGTATATTTGCGTTTAACTGGATGGTATTGATTGTGGGGTAGGGCGTGACTGCAAAAAGTTTATCCAGTGAAACAGTACATTAGTGTGTATACATTTCTGAGGGGTATAAAATTTGCTGAATATAAGGTTTTTGCATCCTGCTTTGTAGCTGCGCCAATAACCCACAGCGGTAACAGCAGATCGGGAGTGTTAACCATGAATAAACTGATCTGGCAGCAGATAATAAGAACAGGATGTTGAACTGGATGAACTGAGGTAGGAAAACACTCTGACCTGAGGCTCACCTGGTCCCCCCCGAGGGCGTGAAAAGTCCACGTGCATCCAACGCGTCGCTGCTGTGTTACAATCATTTAGCTCAAGCGCTTCAGCAGGACGCAGAGCTCCAAAGAGACAACTTAGGGTCTTTTTCTGTTTAAGAAATTACACTTGAAGGGCTTGAGAGATATGTTCAATGTTAACGTATTGGAGGAATATTTTCATCCTCAAAATGTTTTCATACAAAAAAGACAATCCACAAAATAGTGCACTTTTGACTTTTATATGTACTGGTAGTTGCTTAAAATGTTGTGTACAGTTTCATTATGCAGATTTAAGTGCAAACAGCTAACAATATCGGAATTAAAATTAAATGTTTTACTCTCTGTATTGTATATGTCCACCAAATCCATTTTAACAGCTGACCTCCGAAAGGCCAGAAAGCTCAGGAATACCCAGAACAGGCATGCACAAGTGAAATATTACAACTGGGATCTTCATAAACAACTGTAAAATCAGTCGCATGGTAGCTGAAAGCAGTTGAGGGTTTTGCAGAGAAGATATTTACCAAGCTCCAAAAACTTCCAGCAGTTTTGTTAGAGCTCGTCTGTAGCACCGCGATAGCACCCAGATGTAGGTGAAACGCCAATGTTCTGTGTTAGCTGCAGGAGACGAGCGACGTGTTTGCAGAAGTAAAGTGAAGCGCCTGCTTCTCTGGGGCCTCCGCGAGAGAGAGAGAGAGCGAGAGAGAGAGAGAGCGAGAGAGAGAGAGAGAGAGAGAGAGAGAGAGAGAGAGAGCCGGCGCCGTCGGCTGCTTGTTTTCAGGGGTTAGCGGGTATCCCCCCGGGAGGAACGAACACGGAGCAGGTGGCTCCAACGCTAAGCATCCTCAGGTGTTTTTCCCTTTCCCCTTTTCAGATCAACCCAGATCCCTCAGGTCCCGGGCCTTGCATCTGTCAACGTTCGTAATTTCTGTTCGCTCAAAAACATGAGAAACGCCCCTCACCTGCAACAGCTGTAGCTAGGGAGTCGACTGGAGGCTGTTAATAAAGAGCATAATATTACTTCGCTGTATTTCATAATTTAATCTGATGATAATGTCCGCATTATCAGCGAGAAGAAAAAGACCACTTTGAAAAGAGAGAATCGTGTAAAAAAAGAAGAAGAAGGGATTTCACCTGACCTTAAAAACACATCTGCGTTGTTCTCGGATTAATGAATGGACAATGTCGCTCTCTCCCTTGTTCCTCTATTAAAATAAATTCCAAAACTTCTCTTCCGCAGACGGCTTTCAGTCAAGATTCACCGCGGAAAAAAAACCCACGCTGCTCAAGAGTGCTTAGCGGTGACCAGAGGTTTCGTGGAAAACAAAACAAGACACTATCAAATTTCACACTAAATCATTGTGCTGGGTTTTAGGGAGAATCCTTCCTAAAGGGTTATTAATGGTTTTCTTACTGCCAAACCACTGTAGTTTGAATCCCAAATTATTTCATAAATAATATTTCATAAAGAGGGGCAGGTACGGAATAGGCTTTGTCCCAAAGGTTGTGGAGTATTCTGTCACAGATACCTCAGATCATAATCTTGCCTTGGGTCGACACAGTGACTAAAATTATGAGATGGGTTCTACGTTGTGACAAGCTTTTTGACACAGGAAAACCTCAAACCAAAGGTAAAAACCCACCTGGCCTATGGCTGAGGGGAAAGTCCAAAGTTTTCAGTTGGTAAATGGGAATTTCTAGATCTTTAACCTGCACCACCCACGGTGTTCACTAATAAAACTGCTAATCACTCCTGCACAGCATGGGCAGAGGACCGTCTCTTCCAGCTGTAAACGCCGTTGTCCACCTATTAATACCCGCTGCGGCTTTAGCATCGACGCGTCAAATGAAATCGGCAATCTCATGACAAGCTACGTGGTATTCTTACGCTCCTTCTACTGTGGGTTTTCTTTCTGGTCTTCAGGATTCTGGAGACCATTTAAAGAGTTTAAAGAGACAGTAGCCAAACAGCTAAAGAGCCACATCAGGGCTATGCTTCCAACAGAACACAAAGAAACCATTGTATAATTCCCAGTTCACAAAACCAATTCTGTGTGTATTTATTTAATCAAATTCCATAACTTCCTCATTGGTTGTTTACTGGTTGTGCTGACTCCAGCTGGTTTTGACTGCAAACACTGGTTGTGCATAGACACACACCCAGGCTCCCGGGTTGCATGACAAGGCATAATGTCGATATCCCTGCAGCAGAGAACTGCCGTACTGCTGAATGGAACGGTTGGCCGTTTTTTCTTAATTACGCATTTGCATTCGATGGCATGGAACTGCCTGACCAGATGCTCTTGTGTTTTGTGTGGCAAACAATGGCGTTTACGTGTTTTCGGGATTATGGGATAATGCAGACATTATCCCAAAAGAAATATGACTTCCCATGATTACATAAGAAAAGTAAACAGGCTCTGTATCATCCTTGAATGGTGACTTATAAAATAAAATTGCCACCAGCCTACAAAGGATAGGCACCATTGTGCAACCAAAGCTTAGAATAGATGCAAACCTAACAACGGAAATGCATCAGGCAGCCCACATAGGCACATCGTACTGAGGGAGTCGCTTTTGAAAGATGCCACCTCGTCTCTTTTAACAAACCTGAAAAATATGTCCGCACAAAATGCTAAAACTTGCTTTTAGGCCACATGAAAAATAAGATGGAAAAGTATTCATTATGTATTGAAGCCTGGAAAACTGAAAAAAGCCCATAGGCAAATACTTACAAAAATATGTAAATAATAACAAGGTCAATGGACCTAGCCCCAGTCCAAAGCAGGAGGCACACCAGGGGAAAAGGAAAACAAAGTCAAAAAGAGTGGTTAGTGGCAAATAGGCTGGCAACGCACTGGAGGTGTAAAGTGCTGCGAGGAAACGAAAGCTCGTGCCTCCATCAGGGGGAGTCATGCAGGATATACACAGGGGCGGACGAGTGCAGAAGGAGAGGAGCGCACCACAGACGCTGTCTTAAAATACCCTGCGGAGTGGGCGTTTGTGTGGCAGCCATGCAGCGCGAGAGAGAGAGAGACGCCCACCGAGAACCGAGAAGCAGCTTTGCAGGCACCTGAAGCTTGCTGGGGTGTGGGCCACATAAAACAGCTGACAGGCGTCTTGGGGCTGTCGGCCTAGTTTCACAGCATCAGTTCACACATAGACGAAGCTAAGAGGGGGGTCCGCATACCTGCAATAGCTGGCTGGCACTGACTAATTTGAATATTGGATGCTGATTGGAGCCCGATTGGTCCAACGCGACACACCTTGACGATGGCCAGGCCCACCCAAACCCACCATCACACTGCATCCTGATGACGATGTGCGGATTCTTTCATGGGAGAATTAAACGTTTGTGGACTCTCTGCACCACTCACGCTGCGCTTCCTCTTTTCAGCCGTGCGCCTATTCAATGTGAGGGGCTGAATTTCGCCGGCTTCCTCTTTTCACCAGGCGAAGAAAAAGCAACAGGAACTGAAGATTGTCTGAATTGCAACTTCTGCACTTTGCTTCTTGTTACCACAGACGTAGGCCTACAGCAGTTTAGGAGGTCAGTGACACTCAGCTAACATCTCCTATTGTTCAATTTAATAACTTTTTAAAAGCAAATGTGTAATGGCCTGGGGCAACTAGATATTCTACAAAGTATAACCAAGAGTGTAGGATTGGGGTACTTTGTAAGAAAGAACAGGATTACTCAGAAAACAGCTAAAATGGCAAGGTAACGTACTCAACACGTAGCTGGTAGATTCACATCTGCGAGCTAGTGAAGTCCGAGGGGGGAAAAACAAACAAGTAATCGGGGCAGGATTCTTCCAATTTTATTCCTGCACAGGCTTAAAGCAGTTCTCTTCCACATGTGAAAAATCGGTACCTCCACCAATGAAGTTGGTTAGCCATTATCGTGGGAGTTTTCAAAACTTGCGTCACAAAGAAAATGTTAAACAAAACTTACAGTCAGGGTACAAGGAAACTTGTGCTGTTGAACAGATGAGATTTGGAAAAGGCATCAAGAGGAAACAGTTCTTGAGCGTTCATGTGTCATTATAATAAATTTTAAGGATGTTGTGTCTTGATTTTAGCTTTCTGTACAGTTCTTCCACTGAATAAGAGCATGAGTATGCAAAGACAACTTGATAAAATAAAATATAAAAAAATATAATTTAATATCCATCATAAAGAAAGTCTCAAAACCTAGTCTAATGACAGGAGCAGAAAGAACTGCAAGACTAAACAGTGACAGAATAGAGGCGTCACAGTGTCTGTAAAATGGACAATACTGGATGTCTACATTCATTCAGTTTCTTCAACAGAGGCTCATAAGATGGGAAAGCCTTCTTGCTTTAGTGGTGGGGGGTGGGGTTGGGGAGAAAGGTGACATCAGGAGAAGTCGGTGAACTGAAAAACTCCATTCCCAACACTGTGACCCCTCTAAACTGTCCAGTCTCCCCACCCAACACACACACACACACACACAAACACACCCACCAAACCCCAAAAAAAACTCTTCATTGGGGGCTGTGGGCAGTGTCAGGACATGATGCCGTCCCATCAGCAGGTGGTCTCCTCTTGATTAGTCGACTCGGACTCATCTAATGAAGTAGGCCAGTCCTGCTCCCAGAGACGCAAACCCAGCGACGGCCATCAACGCGTTTCTCACCAGAGACTCCGTGTCCTCCACATGGAAAAACTCAACAAACCCCTCCTGGAAAAAAGGAAAACGGTCAGAACCTTCCAGAGGAAACATCACAGCAACACAACAGCCGCTGGAGCAGGAGTGTAGGGCCCAACTGACATGTTGGTTTCGGATAGGTAGCCCAACATGCATGACAATGGCTAGAATTTTAAAGTGGCCAATGAGGAGGAGAAGGCCACTGGTGCATCACGAGCCATTGTTGTAGCAGGGCCCGTGTGTGTGTGTGTGTGGGGGGGGGGGGGGGTCAAGTGACAAGAGCTGAATAATGCACGTGCGCCTCTGGTTTTGGGGTGCCGGGGCTCATCACCAGGGTGATGAAACGCACAGCATGTTCCAGCTAGAGTGGTTTAGATTACACGTGGCTCAAGAATATCCGAGCGCTTGGTTTACAAGGCCAACTAAGGACAGAAGGAACAAGCAGAAAACCAATAGAATGTCTAGTGCGTGGCTGTTGCAACTGATCTGAGACCAGGGCCAGTGACAAGAGGGGGCAGAAAAGGCACAGTAGTAGCAAGCTACGATGGCTACAGATGACCTCCGCAGAGTTCTGCTCACCCAAGCTTTGTTGCCCAGTAGCCAGTCCTGTTGCTCAGTGAGGAGGTAGGCAGAGATCTGATTGGCCACATCCTCCACATGTTGCTCCTGCCCGCTCTCCTTCAGGTGCCTGCACACCACCGCTCCGAAGGCAATCAGGCTGGCAATGCGACCCCAGTTGGTCGTCCCGTCACTGAAGGTGTGCTTGGCCACACTTGTGACAAAGCTCATGTCATCTTTCTGCTGACTCAGGTCTAGTTTATTTAACATTCCTGGAAGAAAAATAAGTCCAAATGGAAAATGAGTGGGCCTTTGTACCCTTTAAACCATTTCTAAACATTAGCCAAGAACAGCTATGTAGGCAATTAACATTGTCATTACTATCAGTTTTAAACCAAGTTGGTTTACCTGCTTCATGCAACCACTTGGAACTTTCTCCAAACTCCCATCCCCTTTCCACTAGCCCTTTGCAACAGTTTAATTCCCAGACACAAATGGGAGAACATCCAAGCCAATTCATTTCGTGTCTGCCAACTTCCTGTGGAAACTTGGGTAGCTCCACCAGGGAATCCTAGCAGTAATGAGGCTTAGTCAATCAACTCTTGCTCAACTTTCATTCCACTTCAAAGCGACAATAAGGAACCGATCAGACTGCATGCAGATGTGGCAGTTAAGGCAAAGACCACTAAATTAAGCCAAGGTTGACTTCAACGCCCATTAAAATGGTGTGACCCACTCTGCACTTTGGAACTTTCTGATAAAGCGAGATTAAGCAGATAGGTTTTTGAGGATCATATCTGGGCAGCAATTGCAGCTGAAACACTTCTGCAAGCAAATATCACTTTACTGCTTCCAGCAGACGTGTAGTTTCATATTGGATGCTTGGTGGGGGCTGATAAGAGAACCAGTTCAACGGAAATAAAGTCAGCCTCCCAATTCTGAGAATTTTTCACTGACAGATCGGGTCTGCGGTTTGCCTCTGCAACTAGCTTTTGACACACTTCCTAGAAACGGCAACGTGAAAGCACAAATATCACCTCGCCACAGCGAAAAGTACACCGTCCCAAAAAATGGGCCATTTAAGCTCACACCGCCCATCCAAAACACACTTGTGTGGGTGGGTGACTCAACAGAAAATATGACTACATGTCCCAGCAGGAAAGCCACATTCACAACAATCTATATACTCATAGGGTTAGATGAGTCTAGTGGACCAATTTAAACCGGTTTAATCTTAGCAACAAAGTATCCATATTACAGCTTGCCCAACAACCTTGGCTTCAGCTTTTCGCTAACGAAACACTACATCTAGTCTTGTGCCTCATCAACACGACAGAGACCTTAATAATGCACCCAATGTGTGGATTCACAAGGCATCTTCATTAAGAGGTCTTTAACTACCACAACAAGCCATTGTAAACAATGGAAACCCGTTACGCAAATTAAGTTAAGCCAAAATATAGTTTGCGTTCCTTACTTAGCTACGTGGCTTCCAACTGAGTTAGTGAGCAAAGCTAAACAGGAAACCTTTATGAAACGTATGTCAACCAAAGAAATGCAACTACATGGACGAGTATTTCGTTTCATTTTCGTTTGTTTCATCAATATAAAGCCACTACAAGAGCAAATTTACTTCTTGGGCTGCGATTTAAGTGCCTTTCAAAAAGTTAGATTTTGTTTTAAAATTAGAGCAGGTAAAGTTTCAATATGGTGACTTGTAAGCCACAGCTTAAAAATAAGCCCCCAAAAAAAAAACTTCCAAAAAACAAGCCATTTCCGAATTGGTGGGTAAAACGTACCATTGTAGGCGATGTGATGTTTTTCGATTATATTGTCCACAACTCGTTTCAGAGTAGATAACGCTGCGTTTCCTTTCTGCTCAGACACGGGCTGTCCGCTGTAAATCCGAAACAGTTTTCCAATAAGCTCCAGCGTTTCCCGCTCGAGTCCAGAACTGGGGTATTTAATAATTTTCTCACAGTCCGTAGGCGAGCCTGGAGAACAAGGCAGAGACCCATCGTCGTTAGTGTGCTGTGGAAATCGATTCTCCAAAAGTAGCCCTTTCACCGCTGCGCTCCTGCCTGGCTTTGTGGGCCGGTGGATAGTTTCGGGTTCATCTGAATAATTGTCCAGTTCATCATCCGTTTTTACCTTAGGAGAAGCCATAGACAAAGCGCTCACCGAGTTTGAACCGCGACACCGTGAAAAATAGCCTCCATTTTGAACACCTGGAATACACAGACTAACGACGCTGGTAGCTGTAGCACGCTTCATTGCCGACAGACTCATATTTATGTACGAATTTGGTCACTATCTTAAAAGAAAACTACGAATCTTGATAGATTATCTCCGCCAACCAGTACAACCCTGACGTCTGTTAACTCTGCAGTGCGGCCGAGAAAAAGAAGCCAATCGCCCTTTTAAAGCGGTTGTAAACGTCACTTCCGCTTAGATCCCCAGTATACAGGGTTTATGACTTCTTCCTTTTCGGATGTAATGGTTATTTACTAAATGTTCCCTTTTCTGAAATTATATGAATTAGTAATAGTAATTAACATTAATAGTACTCGTAGTGATAAGCGCAATATTTAATACATTCTTGCAGCCCTGAAATAATTTCCTGTCTAATTCGTTACAGATGAAAAACAGGATACATTTGTTATTTGTACGATTTGATGAAACACGTTTTCTTAATAAATTTTCCATAACCGATCAGCTCTCTATACTTTCAATATTAATAGTAGGCAGAATACAGTGACTGCCAGTGTAGGCTTAATCTTTTGTAACAGGGTGTTTATTCCTACTTCCTGAATCATCGTCAATTTTAATATACAGTTAAAATGTTATTTCTTGAACCCTTATAATGTAATCTTAAATAATACAATTGGTTTATTAGATTTAGTGTGTATGTGTGTGTGTTTCCCTGACATTGTCATAATTTCACCATTCAGCTAAGTACAACTTCGCTTTGTAGCTTATTTGTCTACATTGTGATGTATCTATAGCAACCAGCACGAGGGCACTCCTATCATTCTTTGTCTGAAAATCTCCAATAAATAAAAAACACACACATACACACAACTCAATCTGACATTAAATCAGATTTTTCCATTTTGGGCAATGGGGCAATTTCGGAACCCATATCCAGAGAAAAGTTTTACTGACTACGTTCGTCCACGTTGTGGTTAAATGTAAGTGAGAAACAACACAGTATGATTCTTTCATTTCAATAGTTTCCCAAAAACAAAAATGCATTGAATTTAATTAGGCCACATAACAGGGGCAAAGGTACACCCTCTTTAACACCCATAAATCTAGCAACCACTACGGCAGGCAAGAAGTTCCCATACCCCTCAGACTCAAAAACCAGGCAGCGTACCTGACGACTTTGCCCATTGTCTGAGTCATTGGAATTTAATTAAACCCAGAGTTATTACTTTATTACAGCAATATAACAAGTCATACCTATGAACAGAATTACACCCAGTCATGCCAGGAGGTGAAAGTACACCGTGTACAAGGGAAGGCTGATCCACTTCACAGGGTGTGTATGGTGTGTATTCACAAATGTCGAGAACGGAATTAACTGGAAGTCATACAGCATGAAAAATGACTAGGTGTTTAATGCAGGTAAATACATACCTAGGAATCCGTCCTGTAAATGGGTTTGCAGCTCCATTATCTAAAATAAACTTTTGTTGTTGTTGCTGGAAACGACGGGAAGGTAGGACCAGGAATCAACAATTATATAGAGATATAATACTATAGTACGTAAATAAACGATTACCACAGGAAAAATCCAGACCACCTACTTTGTACGGAAATTCAAATTGGAAAATTCCAGAGAATTCTACTTGTTCTTGACATGTTAAGTGACGCAATGCTTCCACCTAGTGGGAAACACGTGCAACTAAGCAAAAAATTGTAATCGAGAAAAATGTAGAACGTATTTCAGGTATGAGGAGACAAGCAACATCGTAATAGAAATCCAAAAAACACAAAACTACTGTAAAATTTTATTTCAAATACTGACAAAAATTACTCTCAGCACTGCTTTCACACATTCAAAACATTCTCTGTACATGTTTTTCCTTTAAGAATCATTTTCTACATTAACATGTTAACCCTTATTAATGGGAGAGAGGTGTTCTCAATTCTCTGACATGTTCCTTGTGTCAGGGTTTCATCTTCGCATCGCAAAGACATGCGTTTTTCCCCACACATGAACTAAAATCCATTTCAGAATTGCAGTCGTTGAAGTGGTCTTGTTAATGGGGGGGGGGGGGGGGGGGGGGGTTTAAAAAAAAAAAAAAAA
>JAOVYW010073560.1:0-19795 GCA_025775045.1 Hiodon tergisus
AGTGGGTTATTAGGTCTGAAAGGGTAACAGGAAAAGATAAGTGGGATATTAGGTCTGCCACATCTTTTGCTGACCTGCACTGTTTCTCTCTCTGTCTCCACATTCCTGCAGCGGTCCCAGACTCTACAAGACGAGGATGGCAAACTGTATTGGAGTTCAAAGAATTAAGCAAAGGGGGTCAGGGGGAAGGACTGAATGATGTGAAAGGCAGTCAACTATTTGGAAGGAAGCTAGTAGAGCCTAAAAAAAGATTACTTTCTATTTAACTATTATTTAATGGTTTCTGGGCCTGCCTGGGGAAATGTTATATGATTGTAAATTGTTTGATAGAATATTAAATTTTAAAATAAATTAATTAATTAATTAAAATAATTTGTCTGGCAATTAACATTAGATTAAAAAATATATTCTTGCTATATTTTATATACTTATTGCTTAGAATAAGTATTTAATTGTTATGAGTATCAATTTTAATCTCAATGAGCAGAAACTATAAGTGGTGGTGAAAACAGAAAATATTATCTCTTTGAATGAAATAAAATAACCAATGTAAGCAATAATTTTCTGTAGTCATTTGCTCAGAATGGGAAATTTTTTGTCACTTTTCAGTTTAATTTAAAATTTACGTTAATACATAAAGTTTACACTTTTTTTTACACTAGTTTTAAGTAAAAAGAAACAATTAAAATTAAAATTGTCTTAATTTGTTCAAATGTAGCCCATATTTGGTTTTTCTAGCATAACTGAGAGGGGGGAAATGTTTCCGGATACCACGAAGCGGCACTGTAGACTTTAACCGGTTCTGGTTTTGTAGCAGTTCTCTCTTGGCCGTTCTCATGTACTTTAAATTCAGTATTATGCCGAAGTGACTTGCAGGCAGTTCTGCCTGCCAGGCTGCTATTGGAAGACAACCCATTTCATTTTAAACCATTGGGTACGGCCGGTTTGTGGGATGTGAAATGTAAAACAATTTAATAACTGGGAGACTCATAATGTGTTGTATTTGTGTTTTGTGACCATGCAACGCAGGAATAAAACAGTTTACGAAACTCGTGTATTCTAATTTCAGTGGAAATTCAAAGGAACGTGTCCTTACAGTCTATATATATATATATCATTATATGCTACTAATACAACATTACATGGGCTACCTAAGAAGATATTTTTGTTTTACAGTTTATAAATACATCTTAAATTAAATACACAACACAAAACACATGTAAATAGTAAAATGCATATTTTAGTTTAGTAGAATGGTAAAAATAAAAAAGTTTTTAATCCATACTAATTATCGTAACATAGTTAGACGTAACAAGTGCTTGGCATAAGTGAATGGTGCCTGTTAGTCAGCGCTGCCTGCAAGTCAAAAAACAAAAAACAACTTCGGTTCAGTTTAGGTTGTCAAACATGGCTGACGCTGCTGAGAAGCCTAGGCTAAATGACAATAGCCCACTGGCACAGGGTAAATGGGTGATAATCTATTCGTTGTCCTTTCAGAGTACATTAGCATTTATTTTTTAAAGATGAGTGGTCTGTTGTTTTTCCGAAGGCGGTTTGTATTGTCTCCTTATCGATGCTGTACAACAACAGTAACTAACTAGCTCTATAGCTAGCTACAGTGGTGTGGCGTGATGGTGGCTCGGAAATTTCAAGCAAACTAGCTGATTTAGAGCTACGTGAACGTTGTGTTGTATGATGTGAAACGTATCAGGTTATATTGGTTAACTTGTCGGTGTAGTAATTTTACATTTTCATTCTGTGGTATATGCAGACAATCGCTTGTTTGGCTGTACTTTCGTTCAGTATGGCTTGTCTGTTTAGCAAGCTGTATTGTATCATTTTCGTTACAGATGGAACTGTATCGAAAAAGAATGACATTGCACGTGCTAAAGTAAGTACGGCTTTGGGTTTGTTTTGTGGGTTTGTTTTGTTCTGTGTTTTTAAGTACCACGTGTTTGAACCGGTTTGCCTAGGTGTTCTATTTATTCAATGTAAAACCGAAACGGGACTTCATATATAAAAGTGTTAATAGGAATCAGCCTAGGGTCTTTCTGTTAGACCTAGATTTTCCTGTGTTTTCATTTAGTTGGAGGAAATGCAGCTGAAGAATGTGATACTGATGATGGCAGAAATATTTTTACGTTTTTTAGTGTGAAGGAAAAGAATTAACCAAAGAAGAAAAGCAGCGACTGAGGAAAGAGAAGAAACAACAGAAGAAAAACAAGAAGGATGACAAGGGCCCGTCGGAAAGTGTGAAGGAAATCAAGTCTGTTGCTCCTGTTTTGTCTGAGCAGACAATGCCAGCGCCAACACAGAAAGGTGAATGAAGATCTCGGATATATATATATACTATATATATACTATATATATACTATATATATATATACTATATATATACTATATATGTATATATATAAAATTAAAAAATCATTTAATGAAGTTACAGTAATTACAATAATGAGTGTTCCAAATCTTGTTCAGGTTAAAAATCAAATTAAAGTCTTCTCTTAAGATAATTCTCGTTTTGGTGTTATTCCTGCTGGGTTAATAAATGGTGGTATTCAAGTCTTGATTCTATCCGTCTTCAAAAGTGTCTAACAGCAACTTTTAGCCTTAGTTTGAATGTTTGGTAAATGCAACGTGACCACCGCTACCACTGCTGTGTTTTTCAGCGCCTGTAGCAGTTCCCATGTCTGAGGCTCCGGCAACAGCAACGGTCCCCGCGGACAAGCAGTCCAAAAGACGAGCCCGTCAAGAGCTAGACCGTGGCACCAAGCAAGGCAAGAGAGGAGAGCCCAGCCAACCGACCTCCGCTGGCAAACTGAAGGCCCCCCCTAGCGAGCTGCAGCCAGGTACAGCTGATCTCTGACACTGTCCTATAACCCCATTAATGAAGGGCATCATAAATGTCATAAACATAAACTTAGTTCATTCAAAATCTATATTTATCTAAACACATTCCGATGCCGCTTCATAAGACTTCAGATAAAGAAATGCAATAATTGTATTTTGAGTTCCCATATTTTGAAACTGCTCAAAATCGAAAAGATATCCCCATAAATATTAAAAACTGTACTCTCTGTGGCTACTGTAGGTGTTTCTTAAACATATTTGCAGACCCATTTAACCTTTTGATAAATAAACTATTTTAAACACGATATGACCCTGGATGGTCATGGACCCTGGATGTGACACCCTGGATATGACCATCGCATCCACTGCCCTCACCAACACTCTTTCTTGTGCCATGCCTTCCTCCCCCCTTCCCTGCAGTGGTGAAAAGGCCAACAGAACACAACCAAATAGATGACCCCGCTGTTGTGAAAAAACTGGCCAAGAAGTTAGAGAAGCAGCAGGTGATCTCTCATTATTGACATTATTGTATGTTTTCGGCTCGCCACATAACTAGGCTTGCATGCTGTGTGTCAATCATCTTTATTGAGAGTATGTATATTGTGAGAAGGCAAGCCTAATGACAAATAAGTAAATTGGTAGGTGTTGAACTTACTTCTGTTGGCAGAAGTTTAAAAAAACAACCTAACCGGAGTGGAATAGCCTAGGAGAGAAACATTATGCTAAAGACGATGGGGGAAATCCAAACTATACCTGTGCGTTTCATCACCTTTTTTTATTTGATTTATTTCCCGTTCCTTTCAGACGCCATGGAGAGGCGGTAGTAAAACAGTGTCTGGGTTTAAGGTCTGGCTGTCTGTGTTTGCTGTTGCTTTTGCTTCATTTCAAATGATTCCCAATTCAGGGCCTCTACCGAGGACACAGAATAATTTATGTGTGGAGATCCTGTATTCGACTGCTGTCACACTCTGATTTGAAGTGTGTTGTCAACTCTTAATAAAAGTTGTATGCAGGTGTCAATGCTCTCCGCTGCTTCTGGACATAATGGACAATGGACGTTCAGCTTTTGGGTGTTGGGTTTAAATCACTATGAGTCTCTGAACAAAATGGGATCAGTATTGAGCTGTATGTCTAGAGTTTAGACTGTAGAACATTGGTGGGGCGCTCCTGTTCCTGAACATTGCAGGACCTGCTGATCTTACTGTGGTCAACGGTTTAACAGCTGGAACACCAGGTGATTCTTCCAGGTGTAAGTAAATACAATGGAAGGTAGAACGAAAAAGCCAGTAGGTCCTGCAGCGTTGAAGGACTGGAGTTTTTCACTGCTGTTGTGCAAGGGTAGGGGTTGTGTGGTTTGGTTTGGTTTTCTTTGAGGAAATTACATCGTTTTTGAGCTTTTTCTGAGAGCAGGATCTTTTTTAATGTTCAAACCATCACCTCTTTTTCAGATCCCAGTGAGGTCAGACTATGGTTACAAAGTCAGCCTCTTCTCTCACCTCCACCAATACAGCCGCAAGGCCCCTCTCACGCAGCAAATTGGGTACTGCTCTACGTCATTTCTGTAGATATTGTAAAATTGTGGAACTATTTCCCAGCAGGAATTGTTCTGTGTTCTGATGTAACTACATCTTCACCATCTGCACGTTGAGGACACACATCCAGGAAACAAAGTACCTTTACTTCACTGACCTCATTTTTGGCCATCACCACTACTAGGCAAATGTTTTTTTAATTGGAGTATTTAAGCTGCATGTCTCTGGAAATTGAATGACTAGCAGACAGAGTATTAACCAGTCACTGTATAATTATATAATTGTATAAAGGATTTAACTTTACATTTCCTGGAACGCCTAAATCTGCAGTGTATTGTGAGTTCTGTCAATATCTGTTACTGGTTGAATTTAGTTTTTGCCTCCTCCAGCATTCCCTCCACTGTGATTCATCCAGCCATCGTGCGCCTGGGTTTGCAGTACTCCCAGGGGATAGTGGCTGGCTCCAACGCCCGCTCCATCGCCCTGCTGCATGCCTTCAAAAAGGTACTGAGGGCTGAGTTGCGTCCCGCTTCGATATACGCTGTCACAGTTTCCATTGGTTCCATCTGCTTAGATCCAGATCCACACAAACCATACTTTATATCCTATCTATGCATTTTTTTTCCAACGTTGTAGCTACCATTTTTAAGCCCCTGACGAGGAGGGGAAAGGAGGGCATGTTTGTGTGCAAGAAATGGAGAGAATTTAGATTACGTTGTAGTTTTTTTTAAACCTGTGACAAACTTTTAGTGGCCTACTATTAAAGCTGTATTCTAGTCCGTTTAAAACGGCAGCATTCGCTCGTAGTACAAAACATGAGTTCTTGCACAGACAACAGCGATCACCTCCTTACTCGAGTCTACGGTTCTCCTGTAGCGGGTGAGCTTGTAATCTCTGATCTACAGTATATGTTGGCTCGTTCGACTGTAGGTGGCGCTGGGTCTCCCGATTGGTGAAAATCATGTAGTCTAAGTCTGTCTTAAGTCAAGGAGTCATTAATGTTTATTTCATCATGCACAGATATCAACCAAGAACGATCCATAATCAGTCAGTTTAACTAATGACTTTGGATGGTTTCCGATAACGAGACTGGCTGTTTTTTTTTTTTTAATCTGTTGGAAAAGTCACATCAGGAGGAGGGTGTACTTAACTTTTTACTCTCCTTCTGAGGCACTGAATTCCCTCCATAAGGGAAAAATGATTAATTGATTTTGGTGGGCGGGTCCTAAGACTGATAAATTGGGCGTTGATGACTCAAATTGATAATTTAATTTAAAAATAGAATTCCATCAAATGAACTGCACTTTAATAAAGATTTGAAGGTGAATAGAGACGGGGACTGTATGCATTATTTGCAAGTCTGTGCAAGCTGCCTAAAAAAAACATGTAAAACATGCACTTGGACAAAGGAAGAATAGATGCATTGAAAATATACGTGATCAGTCAGTTCTTATCTGCTTGGTAGACTGAATTTAATGGTGTGGAATGAGAAGGTGTTACATGTTGCATTTCAACATTTATTATAGCAGTTTCTTGATTTATTCAGTCAGCCATGTTTGAAAAGATTGCTGTCTGTGTTTGACCTCCAGGTTATTTGGGACTACAGCACCCCTCCCAACGAGGAGTTGTCCAGAGACCTTGTGAACAAACTGAAGCCCTACATCAGGTATAGGAGTTAATGTGCTTGTATATGTTGTTCCTTATGAAGCAATAATAATGGCAGACAACTGCAGTTGTCAGAAAGACTGTATTTAGCCTTGCCTAAATAAAGTAATTCTGGGGCAACCAGAAGGTGATCAGGTTCTGTTACATTTATAATTGATGTTTGGGGTAAATTCTGATGAAAATGGTCCGGGCAACTTTTAACTGGCTTTGTTGGTATGGAACGTTTTCCTTAATAGGAGATGCCATAACTAGCAATGTCAGGAAAAGGTTATGTTCCTTTTAGGAGCATAATTTAAGTTTTATAATTCTTTTAGTTCCACAGTTCCTTATTTGGCACCTGACTAATGTTTACACAGAGGTTGGGGGACTAGTGTTTGTATTGTTTGGATACACAGGTTTGATGCATCTAGATATAAAGCAATATTTCAGCAAACTACACTTAATAATTTAATACCATCAACATATAATTAAGTAAATTAATTTGTTTAATGTAATGGAGAACTTAAACTTTACCTCTTTCCTTGCAGTTTTCTCAATCAATGTCGCCCTCTGTCGGCTAGTATGGGAAATGCAATCAAGTACATCAAGAAGGAAATCTCCAATATTCCAAGTCAAGTTAAAGAGGAACAGGTAACAAAGTAGATACGAGCACAACATCTGCTTGGAATAAGGTAGTCTTACTGGTCCAGATGTTTGAAAAAATTGTTAATTTTGATACTGTTTTATATGACATTAACCAATGGAAAATGTAAATTACAAATATATGCAAAACAATGCAGCATTGGTATTTCGATATGATATCCAGGCATTTTAAAATTTTCTACCTCCTACGTTCTCATAGGCCAAGACCAGAATTCTCAGCTGTATCGATAATTATATTAAAGAGAAGATTAATCTAGCAGCTGAAGCAATTTCAAAATATGCTATTGAGAAAATCAGCGATGGAGATGTGATCCTGGTTTATGGGTGGTAAGGGTCCTTTGATTAGTTCTGTATGAATGCCATGTAAACTGTTCTTGGATTCGGGCATTGATGTTATTACAATGAGGAATAACATCTGATACGTGATTATAGTATCAATGTTTGTCTCCGTTCTCAATTTCCTCTTCTCCCAGCTCTTCTCTGGTCAACCACATATTGTGCGATGCCTTTGAGAAGGAGAGGAAGTTCCGGGTGATTGTGGTGGACAGCCGACCCAGGCTTGAAGGCCGAGAGGCCCTGAGACGGCTGGTGAAAAGGGGGATCCGCTGCACCTATGTTCTCATCTCCGCTGTCTCCTACATCCTGCCCGAGGTTCGCGCTGTTTCAGATCGCATTTCCTGGAGTGGAGTGTTACCCCACAACAATACGGGATTTGGCCCTTGTTATTGGCCTACTGTAGGGGCTATAATAATAGGCAATTTGATTGTGTTAGTTTAGCACTTATATTTAAAAATGCATCAGGCATCACTTACCACCATTTTGCACTTCAGGGGTCATTTACTTTCCAGGTTGATTTTTGCTGTTTACTCAGTAGTAAGGACTATTTTCCATTGTGGTGGATCACCTACAGGCAACCCTATGAATATTTTCTCATGCTTATTCGTTTGTGACTGTCTCCTACAGGTGTCCAAGGTCTTCTTAGGGGCACATGCGCTTCTGGCCAATGGCTACGTGATGTCTCGTGTCGGGACGTCCCAGATTGCCCTGGTCGCCAAGGCCTACAATGTTCCAGTGCTAGTGTGCTGCGAGACCTACAAGTTCTGTGAAAGAGTGCAGACGGATTCCTTTGTCTCAAATGAGCTAGGTACTAGGTTCACCTTGCATGTGTGTAACTTGTGTACTAGGATCTTCAGTGTCCATTCACTACTGAAATGGCATGATAGAAAATAATGAAAACATTAACATTGTACTTTTCTGTTATCCAGATGTCCCTATCCTATATAACCCAATATGAAATTGCATGAAACAAATGGTGGGCCGTAAAGGAACTTCCATTCATGTGTGCTTGTTGACGCCCCTCTAATTCTTCAATCCAGATGACCCGGATGACTTAATGGTGACCCGGAACGGCGTAACGCAGCTGAAGCACTGGCAGGAAGTGCACTCACTGGGGCTGTTAAACCTGGTGTACGACGTGACGCCACCAGACTTTGTAGATCTAGTGATCACAGACTTGGGAATGATCCCCTGCACTTCTGTCCCAGTTGTACTGAGGGTGAAGAACGTGGACCAATGAGAGCCAAGCCTAGTTGCTGCATGTCTCTATATACAGTACTCTCTTTGGCACACAATAAACACATGGTTCAAGTGTTTTTAAGCAAGTCTTTCTGTCTTTTTTTATTTTGGCACTCTGAAACCAGCTAAATTAACGGCAGAGCAGTGGGGAGCAGTTTGTGCAATGGGGTCTGCTGTTTATTCCAAGGGAGACATTGCTTTATGCATGCCAAAAAAATCACCCTGAGCAAGAGTGATACATTACTATAGTTTGCCTTAAAAATTTAATTCAGGTTCAAGGATTTGCATAACGCTTAAATGCTTTCTTCTGATTTGCAGTTTTAGGACACTAGTCAATTACATGTGGAGCAAATTTTAAGAAAAACTAAATTAACATTCTGTACTGCCTAGCATTCTACTCTGTGAAGACCAGCATTCTCTGCTAGTAATTGAAGTATTATCACAGAAAAATTAGTTAAACCACTTAGATTTTTAACCCCTAATCCAAGAAAAAGCATTTCAACACTAGTCCTGTAAAGACTTGATATTTGTCAAATAACACATCAATTAAACTCGTTCTAATAAATAATTTCACCGCAAATAAATTTTAATGGCTTAAAGCATCATTCAGAAGTAAACTGCTTCTGCTTCTTCCAAATTGTCCATTATGTACATTCTCAGACGGTTCTGGTATAGCCTGTAAAAAGGCTGTCAGCAGGCTGTCGGCGCAATCCTTGTAAACATGTCCCATTACTACAAGCACACAGGCTCACGTGGATTTGGCTTTCCGTCTCTGGGTGATCCACAACAAGACGGCTGCCACGACAGTGACCACGCCCAAGACCCCAAACACTTCAATCGTGGGGAACTGGCCCTACAATGGAAACAAGACCGCGGCACAATTCATTTTAAATCTCCATATTAACTTTGTTTGTTTAGTTATTCTAGCACAATACTCGCAACATGAAACGCTTTCAGTGGCTTTGATGACCACATCAGCATGCAAAAAAACCCATTCTTCTGAAGAATAGTCTAATTTGCCGTCTGCTTGTCTCTGGAGCCTTTACTGGACCCCAGGAACCAGGACATCACAGATGATATATCTAATCAATGCACTTGGAACACATTAAAATGTACAATGGCACACTGACCTCTCTGAGACACTTGTATCCATAGTATTTGTCTGTGCAGCTACACTGAAAGAAGCCTGGTCCGTCCGGTGCACACAGGGAGTTCGCAGGACAGTCCCAGGCTGTCCAAGACAGTAGAGAAAGGTAGAGGTATCCATGGTGACATGTACATTTAATAACATTAAACAGTCTAACTCAACCACTTAATTTAAAATGAAACAATTAAGAGAGCCATGATGTTTGCATTTTTGACTGAAGCTAAGCTCCCAGTGTCTGATCTGACCTGTAAGTTTGCGATTTAAAGATGGCTGCCATATCAAATAGAAACGTACACATATTTCCAGTTTGATAGCAGGCATTCTTCTGTTCTTCACAGAAACAGATATTCCCTTTAGACTCCACCTTCTCCCAAGATGCATTGCCTCCTGGGCATGGAAGATTTAATGGTAACCTCCTAGAAGCATAGGCAAGTTCCTTCAAGGTACAACTAAATTGCAATGCACAGCAGTTGTAATAGAATCACTTTAACAGCCTCGGTGCTATACAAATGGGATGTTTCGAAGTCTTACACTTTAAAGATGAAATACTGGATACTTACAAATACCGCAGCTGTGTAAAGCCTTGAAACACAGATTCACTCATGTTTACAATGGCATTGGCGGACAGATCTCTGTTAGAAAAAACAGAAAGGATTAACCAACATATACTATACATATAAACACACGCTGCTTAAAACAGTGATAACAACAACTTGCTTAGGTGTATTTTTTATTAATTTACTTACATCATTACAGCTTCCATTGCCTCATGAAGATCTTCTACATGGTGGAGTGAACAATTTGATAGATCTAACCTGAAAATGGGATTAGGAGGATACTTCAGGAAGCCAGCAATGTTCAGGGAGATGTTTCACTATATATAATGTAATAACATGGAACTGGTGGTTATACTTTCAATTAAGTTTTACGTTACGGAAAATTATAAGGCTCTTAAAAGGACAATAAAAGTGCATTTCTGGTTTTCATAAACAGCGGTAGAATGTATTACTATCTTTATTTTCACTTACTACGTTACAAACATTTTCGCATGCATAAAATCTTACTCTACCCTACGATGGAGACCGTGCCGAGCGCTTGTTGGTGTCGCAAGCAACAGCGGCCGTCGACCTGACCAGAGAATGAAATGCAGAAATCTCCCACCGCTGTGCCGTTCTGCAACCACCCCTCACACCGGTGACACACCTGTAAGCCATGTAAGAGTCAGATATTTAACAGTTGGAGTTCTAAGACTAGTTCAATTCAAAAGACTGCAAAATCATGAATTACTGGAGTATTTGTTTATGTTTCTGTCGTAGCAGAATAATACAGGTGACACTGACCCTATTATACATTTAAAAATTTAAAGTTGCCTAATACAGATCTCTCACAAATCAACTTTTAGCAGTAAGGCTGCAGAATGCAAAGCCGGAATGTGGTATTCACTAAGTACACATCAGAACGAGTGCGTTTTTAAAAATGTCCTACCTGGAATTCTGTCTGCTGGTAGCTAATATCAAAACAGAACGACATAACGAACACACCAATTTGAAGAAACATCGCCGCGACTGCCGCTGTCATTTTCAGTCCAATAGATCTTGAATCATATGACTTTTTGAAACATCACATGATTATGCACTTCAAAATAATAAATTGTCTCCAAGTGATCGTCTCTGAAAAAGTAAATGGTTTCAGGAAAACAGTATTGCACAAATAATATTTTACACTTAAGTAATTTATTTTAATTTAGTATTTTAATAAATTTCGTCGATTAGTCAAAGAATAAACAACCGCCTGAGTGCTGACTTTCAGATTGAATTAAACCATAAACGATTCAGGAGTTTCTTATTTATTGTTTCATGCTATCGTAGTATAATATTAAGAAATACAACAAAAACTACTGTATTATCATGAATCTGCATACTAATACGTTCACGTTGGTGAACCCATTTTAAATTATTTTACCAATCCTTGAACAAAATGTAAAACATCTGATGCACCTTCAAAATAAAATTATAGAAATTATTTGACCTGATATTTAAATTATTTTCAAAATGTGGGCCTTTGAGTACAAACCACATGCATCAAGAGTTATCCGATGAAAAACATCCACAGTTGTCAGTGTCAGTAGTTTACAAAACTGAAGTCATCTGACTGCTGTAACACTTAGTAACGAGTCATCCAAGTGGCAGGGGTGATACGCTGTGGTTAATGTGTTTTTGACATAAAAATACTCAAAACTACACGTGTTATAATAAATATTTAATCATATACCTACAGTAAATATGCTATATATCCAAGGGATTCTTCTATTTTAAAATATAAATTATTTTCAGTGAAAAATAAAAACCTTTTCACCCATTTAAGTAAATAGTTTATACCAATAGTCTTTTGCAATGCCCCGAGTGGAGAGAGCTTGTACGTGAGGATATGCAACTAGCAGATAAAATGCATTGTTGCTGGTATGCAGAAATTGGCAAATAGCTTTTGTATCTCGTTTGCTTTTTGCTTCCTTTAATATCGATGATTCCATCGGAGTTTATTTAGTGGTGAACTGATAGCTACTTGGCACTTCAGTCTATTTCGTATGTACCATTAACGGTTGAGACGGGGGTTTTCTAAAAAAAAAAAAAAGAAGAAGAAAGAATTCGTTTTGTTACGGGATAATCGGAAAGTTGACGGCGTTTTGTGATTACGTTAAATGAATTGCGTACTTTTGAAGATGTATCTGGAGATAAATATGTGTAACATTTTATTTGGAGTTTAGAGACGACAAATCAAGTTAATTTAAAAACGACAATGAATCTGGGATTACCTTCAGTCGCAACATGGCTGCTGTAGAGAAATTAGGGAAATTTATAGTCCTGATTTGAGATAAACTATTCCAATCCCATTAGAAAAGGACTTTCGAAAACAATTGTTTTATCAGCTTGGTCTGGGCGAGAGAGGTCAGTGGATTGCACCATCGAGAGTGTATGTGGGAGACCGTTTCCTATGCTTCTAAGTAGTCATCATCTGGCTGGTCATAGCTAGCTTTGGGCACTCACTAGGCTTCTGGTGTTTTTCCCCCAGAGAACATTTTATACGGACGTCTCTAGCCGTTTTGGAACAAAAAAATATGCATTTTTCTATTCCCGAGACGGAAGTCCGTTCCGGTGAAAATGGATCAACATATGTGGTGAGTTCAGAATTTTATGCTCGTCTGTCTCGGGTTAAGCTGACGTTGACGTTATCTCTTTTTACACTGTCTTGCACGTGAGAGATCGTGAATCACCTGCAAATTCAAGAAACCCTGATATGATTTAACTGTTGACCTGGTTAGATTTTTAGAAACTATTTCGGGATTGATACAATCCTAAACAGAGTTAGCCAACTGCTCTGCTCCTTATAGGCTACTGTTACACCTAACTGTTATTTGTGTTGAATTAATATGGTTTGCTATCTGTGTCAATCATTTCCTTTGTCGATCACATTATTGACGAAGTCAAGTGTAAAAGTGTAACGTTAAATTAGTACAGACGAGATGTGTAAAATATACCAGTATTGAAGTTAGAATTAAAGCGGAACATGTTTTTTTAAGTTGCATATGTGTGACATTCCGTGTTTTGACTACAGTTTTTAATTACAATGCTGTTTTTTAAACTGTTTAGATAAGAAATATAGCATACAACGAACATTGTATTTCAATAAAGGCCCCGGGGTCAATGAATGTCGTGTCTCGACCGGGCTCTTGCATCGTAGTTACACTTACACTAATTCTATTGTATTTGTTCTTTATATGGCCACACTTTTATAATGGGTCTGTGATGCCTTGTTTTCGTTATCACGATCAATTTAATTAAGTTCTTATTAATAGTCTTGCGCCAGCCGCATCCTGTCTAGCAAAACCTATTAATAAACAGATTTGACTCAATTCTCAAAACTGAATCTTGTTCTTGTTCCATATGCCACTACTTGATCGTTTTTCAGAAGTAAACAAAATTAGAAGTAGGCTGTGTGCTTTAGAAAAAATGTCAAAATGATATGAAACCTCAAGCGGGAATTGGCTGGTATTTTTTTTTGTGTGTGTGGAGATTTTGTACATCTGAAACGGATACATGCATCCTGGCATTATTCATTTGTGACATTTTTTTTGGGGGGGGGGGGGGTGGCAGTCAGTGGTTAAGTCAGCTTCATGATATCCGCAGTCTAGAAATATGTTTTATAAAGGTCATCATTGGGTGATGTAGTTGATAATTACCATACTATTAGTGAACTCTGTGGAAATACATTTGCAGACCTTATATCAACTAAAAACTGAGTTAAATCATTCAGCACTCTACCTGCATGTAAACATGTAAAACGTAATTAAGGACCTGTACCATAACAGTTTGAAATTACATTTAGGCAGTGTTGCATGGCACGCAGCCCTTAGCAACAGCCTTGGATTGCCAGAATGAAGGAATCTCCACAGCCCTCCATTTCCAGAGAAAGGGCCATCTGATGGGTTAAAGATTAGAGGGCTTTATATATTTTTGATAAAGAGGTATCCTTGTTAAATATATACATGCACCTTGCAGCTGTTGCGCTTGTGCAGATGAGTCTATAAAGTGTCTTCTTTTATTGAAGCAAGCTTATTTACCTTAGGAATGTTAAAGATTACCCGGTATTACTATTTAATCATTAAGGGCAGTGTTACCGTTTAAAGATTAATTCATTTTAAAAAAATGAATGAATGCAGAATTCAGCATTTTACATGCAGAACAAGAGAAACGAATGGAAAAAATATATTTGCATTTGAACACCTGTATATTGGCCATTAATTTAGTTAGGAGTTCAGCTGACTGCTGAGTTTTCCAGCTGAGAGGCTTCCCCCCCCAAAAAAAACCATGTTCCACGATGGCCGCTGTGGTCAAATCACTTTAAATTCCCGAAGTGGCTATTATGAATCTTGTTAATGAAGATATTGCTTATTAAACTAGCTTTGTTGGAAAAACATCCCCATTGATATTAATTGCTGAATGTGAATTAATTTAAGTTAAAACGCAGGTTAAATTATTGATCGGAATGCAGTAATTCTGATGGGATGCGTTCTAAAAATGCATATCAACACGTCACCTTTCAGGATTCACACTGAAAAAGCATTACAAATTAAATTGATTATGAGTTTGCTTAATTAAATTTTCCTTCCTGCATCCTTTAATGTATTTTGTTCTTAAAAAGAAGGAAAAGGAAATGTGCCATTTCCTGTGGATAGTGGTAGGCTAAATTGCAAAGTTATTTTTTCTGGTCATCTAAGAGCAGAGGAAGTCACTCATCTGTCATTTTCAACATCATGGACTTATTTTGTGACGCAACGTTTGCTTTTGAGAGCCTGAATCTATACCCGCATTCGACTGCTAGCCCCTGTCAAACAAATACTATTACTGTAAGAATACATTTTCCTCTGACTTTTTATTAAGTGCTTTAATGTTTATTGTGATTCATTTGGTTGTATCTGTTGTATTGAGGATTGTCAAATATTAAAATTAATCTTTGTAATGTTATAGCTTAAACTGTATTTGTTTAAAAATGTTATTTAAATTCCTAATTTAGCGATGTTAAATGTATGGTTGAACATTTGTGAAGTAACATTTTGTGAAAGAACTGTCTACTAGCAGGTTGTGTGTCATAACAGATATTTGAGAGTCAAGAATGGTACATGGACATACCGGCACAATTTTTATATTCATTTAAATATAATTTTGTGCTACCCATTTCCAGAGATGGCCGTAAGATTTATTGGTGCTGACTACTGACAGAGTAAAGTGTTTTGTGGTTTCTAGGTTTGAGGATGAATCTTTTCTCTGGTGGTAATCTGGTTCATCGGCAGAATTTTTGTCACTTGAAAAAACACGCAATTCGTCTGTGGTTTGTCAAAGGCATTCTGTAAAATCAGAGGGCTCAAACCTCACGTGAGAGCAGCTCATTTTTGAAGGGCAGCGTGTGAGCAATATATAATGGAAAACCCTGGCCATCCTCTGGTTGCTAATGTTTGTTCTCTCTGCAATATATTGCAGCAGCTTCTCATGGAACTTTTTATCATCAGAAAATCTACATTCTGTCTTTTAGATGGTCATGTGTTGAACAGACGTATCTTGCAACCTTGTTCAATGGGCCTTGGAAAAGTCAACACAGGGCTCTAAATGCGAGCCATTGGCTGAAATTGTGTACAGCTCCTTTTGAACCGTGCGTTGTTGGCTTATTGTTGTTTAAATTCAGTCAGGTGAACATAACTTCAAACCGCAAAGCAAGTTTTGGCACCGACTTCAATGTGGACCACTGCTGTGGATTCTGTTGGGTCAGCGTAGTTGTAGGCCTTTTCTGTAATATTTCCTCTCTAGTTTCTATGCAGCACTGAGTCCTGAATCATATCCAGGATGGATGATACCTGGCCTAAAACTCTCTCCATATTCACGTTAGCTGACTTGACTGCACCAGGCTAATGACATTAGTTAGTTTAAAATACAAACAAAGTATCAGCCTCTGCCCCTCAATTCAATGGCAAGGCAAACTATTCTGCGATTATTTGCTTCCTCGGTGACTGCTCAGAATATCAGCAAACACGCTTGTTATAGTCCTTGTTCTGTGGTATTTAGGTCAACTCCTCTTAACTAAATATTGACCTTCTGTGAGGGTCTGTGTCTTGCCTTGGGAAGCAGGCTCATAGAAAATGTGCAATTCTAGCTGTGCTTGTTGTGTTTGTCCAGACAACTTGTGGAGCACTGCCTTTCTGCCAGCTAACCTCTCCAACTGATTGGGCTTGATTGGGCTTCTAATGAGTAATGTTTAGAATTTTTCAGTGGGGCTGGGACATAATGTTTTTGCAAATTCTACCTAATTAATGTATTTAGACAAAACATCCAAACTGGGAACAGGGAAAGCAAAATAAGGATATGTCCCACCTATATTCAGTCTACTTTCAATGATGATAAAAATGCAAGATGTAACATACGGTTTAAGTAACTGGCTTAGTCACCCCAGTGCATCTGAACAGTAAATGTTGAGCAGCGCTTCCATTTCTAATAAAAATAATCTGTCCATATGTCATAAAGAGTGATTCATTTAAGTGTGATTTGATGGGACCATGATTTTCAGTGCACAGATACTTACATTCCAATGATGGTGCGAAGCGTACCTTGACTCCCCGGTACACAGCCCACAGAATGTGCCGAGCTTGCAGAGGTCCAGGGAAAAACAGGGTCTGCATTTCAATGGCAGGATTTCTGTGTGAGCCAAACCGCTGGCTTTTCACACTTCCTGCTGGCTGGAAGGCACATTCTTCCTTCCTTTAGGCAGGCTGAAAACGAAGACAGAATCGCTGATGCAATTGTTCATTTGAAAATGCGTGCACATGTATATTTTATGCAATTATACTGAACCCAGTCACATCCTGCTAGTGTTTTTATATGTGAAAGTAAAATAAACTGTACCCCCCCACAGGAAATGCTTGGCTAAGGGCTGGCATAATCGAGGGGGATAAAGTAATGTGGGAGGGGGAATGATATTTTGCCTTTTTGTTTTGAGATAGATGATAACAGATAGGAGCTGTTGAGCCATGACTTTAGGCTGTAGAAATAATGAAATTGTGTGTTGTTATGAAGAACTGACAGATTATGGAGAGAAAACACAACAGTGCCAACGCAGCCTATGGTTTTGGTGTGGGGGAGGGGTTGATATGAAAAGAAAGTCACAGAATGGCAAATGATTGCTTATTTAATTAATAGTTGTCTGTTATGTGGGTGGTTTTAAGTAAACTTTATACCTGGAAGTATTTGTTTTTTCCACATTGGGTTATATCAGTACAAGTGAGATTTGACTGGTAAAATATATAGAATATTGTAAATATACCGCATTGGGAAAATAAATAAATTGCTCCCTGAAAGAATCCTTCCCAGAGGTTTTAGCTTGCTACTTTTATACCTTTTTGCTGAGCCTAGCGCCTACTTGTCTAATGGGGAAATGAATGGTTCAGAAAATGGTAAAAGACTGCCTTACTTATTTGGACGGCATTTGCTTTGTCTGTATGCTCTGTGTAGAAAGCAGGATCCGTGCACCCTGACTAAGGCAGTTTGTCGAAATGTTGTTGTTGCTGTCTGAGCCAGATCTAGTTTAGTCTAGTGTGTGACTGTCCTCCCTGCTTCCTGTACTATGAGTTAAATCACAAGTTTGCACCTTTCCACAACTGGGTGTGTGTCCTCTTCTCTTTTAACCAGCGCTTTATGTTAAAAAGGTTGTCTGCTTTCACAGGCCGCATTCTACTGGGTGGACGTATTTACAATAATGAACTATTGTTAAAAGTAGGGCATCTTCCCATTGATTTAGTTGATTTAATGAACGATGAGACCGTGAGAACTGTAGAGCCACAAAGCTACCTAGGATAATGGCGTTTTCGACATAGCACCTGTTGTAAGGATAATTGTTTAAAGTATCATTGCTGGGAAATAGTTAGAGAAGAACTAGAACAAAAAAGCTCTTTAGCGTACTCGCTGCACGGTTCCAGTCAGACTGGGTAATGTAGGGGTCACTAAAGGGGTTTGTATTGGCACTTAAAGTAGCAACAGTAGCAAGGAGATTCCCCTATATAATGTATATAACCACAGCAATTAAATTATATTGTACGTAAAACTGATTAAATTATTAGTATTATTTTAATAATTTCTGCTGCTATTATTTATGGCAGTTAATCTTGTTTACGTAAAGTAATGCTTCATTTGACAGGGTGTTGAATATTCATTGAAATATATAACCATGTTTAATACCAATTCACTGATATTGACCTCTAAGGTTATGGGGGGAGGGAGAGACACGGGTTGTGTTAATGTAGTGTTTTTAAAAGCACATTTTTTGTATTCATAGTGTTCTGTAATTCTAGCAGATTTGACATGACCTCTTAGTGTTGGCTACTTTGTGTCTTTGGTTCTGTGATGGCAGACAGCAGGACAAATGGAACAGGAGAGGTGCTGTGGGACATGACACACACACACACACACACAAAAACACACCATACTCCATGTGCCCTTGGGGGACCCAGGCTGTTGGGCACGGCGCTGAGATAGGCTGCGACAGGACGGAGTGATGGAACGCACAGCTTGGGAGCTCATTGATGTATTATTGACAGCCCTAAAGCGTCCCTGTTCTTCAGAAGATGGTCTCATGAGATGGTGTAGCAGTACTAAATATTTATAACTTATGAATATGTATATGTGCATTTGCATCTTTACATTAAAAGACCTTATGGTGAGTGCTGCAGTGTTCCCATTTGTCAGACGTTTGTTTCGTTTCGTCAGTCGAACTGCAAGACGTTGGTGGTTTTACGTAGGAGTCTGGTTAGTGGTCATTTACAATTGATCTGAGTCTAAACTGGTTTGTCCATGCTCTTGCCAAACTGTACAATAATGAAACCAAAGAGTATACCAAATGCTGTGATATTTTTAGTAAAAACTTTTTTACAACGGACCATGGACATTGCAGTAATGTGGGCTGGTCTCTTATGGATTTACTTCAGATTTATCGTTGTTTTTTTTTCATGACATTTTATTATCACCTAAAAATAAATATTTTAGTTTTTACTTATTGGACTACCCCTTGAGATGTATTTCATGTAAAGGGGTTATCAATCTCCGGATTGGTGTTTCTGGTCTGAAGTTCAGTTGCATTCAGGTTAACCAGGTCCACCTTGTCATTGCCCATCTCTGTTTCCTCTCTACTTTAGGCTTACAACATCCATGTCAACGGTGTTCTCCACTGCAGGGTCCGCTACAGCCAGCTCCTCGGGCTTCATGAGCAGGTAATGTAATATCACTTCAAAATACCCAACGTTTTGTCTGGGGGGCCAAAAACGGCTCTGGTATTCCGGAGTATTTGCTATGACAGGCAGAAGACACATTCAGTACCCAGCTCATTATTTCAGCCAGGCAAGTACATTAAGACAGTGTTTTAGTGGTGTGTGGGAAATAAAAAAAATAAAAATAAATTCTTGACCACAAGCATCACTTCTTGCTGTGGCTGATTTAAGTCCCAATTTTGCCTTGGACTTTGCTCTACATTGTTGACCAGCCCAGTCATGCCCTAAACTAAGAGGGTTATACAAGGTAAACTGCATGCGTAGTCTCAGTGAGAGGAAACTTGGTGGGTTATACAAGGTAAACTGCATGCGTAGTCTCAGTGAGAGGAAACTCGGTGGGTTATACAAGGTAAACTGCATGTGTAGTCTCAGTGAGAGGAAACTCGTGGGATATACAAGGTAAACTGCATGCGTAGTCTCAGTGAGAGGAAACTGGGTGGGTTATACAAGGTAAACTGCATGCGTAGTCTCAGTGAGAGGAAACTGGGTGGGTTATACAAGGTAAACTGCATGCGTAGT
>JAOVYW010073562.1:0-19793 GCA_025775045.1 Hiodon tergisus
ACACACATATTTATAGCCATTTATACAGATTTAAACCATCAAGAAACGTCTCGCACACAGAACAAAGGTACCGGCTAGTATATAAACTAAGAAAATGCCACAGTTTACTGTTTTAGGAAAAGGCCCAGTTACGAATAAAAGCATTTAAGCTTTTTAGCTGCATATTATTCCTGCTTTCGAAAATATCAACACTTACGGGAGCTGTCTCAGCTGGAACAAATCATCGTCCATTGTAATATTTTGAGGGGTTTCTCAGTGCATTGTCTCATTGCCGTTACATTGTCGTAAAAAAGCCGAGATTTCAGCACTACGGGCTTGAGGAGAGCGACTTGTTCTTATCAATGGAGATCGAGTCGATGGAGAGGCGGTGTTACAATTTCTGCTTTCCGTGTCGTGTCAATGCGCAGTTGTTTTCGTCTCTTCATACAGTCAATTCCATAGCTTCACATATTACCTTTTCCATCAAACAAATTACAAAGACGAAAGCGCAACCATTTTCCTATTACAAGTAATGGGCCACAATGCTCACAGATGCTTTTTCACAAGATAATTTGCTTAATATTAATGCGCAGTGTCTACTGCCTATTCCCATTTAATCTGCAACCTATATGATGACAGCACTATTTAAAGAAGGCAAAAGCTGTTATTTAAGATAACAAGGCTGTACAAGAAACGCGAAGAGCACGTGCGACAAACAAATATGCAATGTATAATTTTAACTTTATATACATATTACCCCCACATTTACAAACAGCAATTTAAACGTGTGCCAGAGCACGATAATATCAACACACAGGAATTAGGAAATCTAAACTCCCTTCAAGTTGGCAAAGTAAATTATTGTAGAGTATTACTGTCCAAAAAATATCAAATGTAAGTATTTAAAACCTAAAGAATATAATAACGGTATTGACTCCATCTTGGCCGTTTTTATGTGTCCGACAATTCTAACTGATGTTTAATTGATGAACTTTCAGTCTCATCCATCTGTTTGCATTCCAGATCAGAGGCCGGTTAAAAGTCATAGAACCCCGGCTCTCAGCCTCTCAGCCACACAACATTAAAACGATTTAGTCACAGACATTTGACCAAAAACTGATATTACAGTAAAGATTAGAGGAACTAACTGAATAATGTTCGCATTCCCAATTATTAGCAGTTAATGGCACTAAGCTAATCAATTACATGCACGATATATGATCTCCAATTTCAAAAGAAACAACAGAATTATTATCCGATACTCTTTATTTTAGCTGAGAATCAATACATGTATAGTATGCTGGATATGACATAAAAGGCACACCTTTAAATAATAATAGATCTTTGTTACCACTTTTACAGTATTAAAAAAATCTGGTTGGACATAGTGGTCTCTGTTAAGAAGTTACGTAGCATACCGTGACACTTCAGGATTTTCATATATTAATAGACATGTCAATTTTCAAAATGTTCGCTTGTGGAACGGTTTATGTATCATAGAACTAATAATTTAGTAAACGTCACGTAAATCCTGTATTGTAAAATAAAATAAATCACTCTACTGTCGATTCGCAATTTTACATCGACATACAGTCTCGGAATTACTGGACAGCAGTTATTCAAACGGAAATTGACGCCGTACTAAGTATATAGTCTCCGTAGGGAAACTACAACTTCATTCGTCGTTCCTTTCACTCCTTTCTAAGGTCAACTGCGCTTTGGGCTTTGCCGGCGAGTATGCTGTGGTGCAGACCCGAGGATACTGACAGGCTTATTCGGGAGTTTTTAAGAACTGGATCTACAGTCAGGTCAGCAAATAAGATGTGGTGTACAAACAAGGCACACGAAGACACCGACAAATTTTGGGACCATACATTGCCGGCTAATAATATTGAACTGAGCAAGGTGGCTGCTTGTCTACTCATAATACTGCGTAGATGGCGATATATGCACCACAAAATAGTTATATTTGTAATGTAACATAGAAGTGTTATGATGGGAGTTTGTTTGTTACAATGGGCCCTCTTTAAAGCTATTAAATCGAGTATATGAAGATAGGAAAACAACTGCGCAAGTATCACAGACAGCTAGGCTAGTTGCTAGCCAGCTACAACGTAGCAGTTAGCTAGTTACCTAACTAAAGTTAGCTTGTCAGTTTTTACTACAAACGGTAGCTATAATATATAAACATTTATCAACTGTGTTTGAAATGTAGTTAGTAAAGAATCTGGTCTGAATATATTTAGATATAGTTTCGATAGATATACGTATGCAAGTGTCAATAAAGCCTGGATAGATTGTCCGTCCTAGATATCTGTGCCTGTCATTTGTATGTCGCTAGTGATTGGTGACGTTGTCTTGAGTTTTCTCAACAGCTGTTTTGGCAATGTGCACTATAATAATGTCTATATAACTTTAAATGGATGACGAATTCAAAACGGCGATATAACCTGTAGAAATAAAAACGAAAAAGACAAAAATACTTAACAATAAAATAACGTGATTATAAAATAAAACGATTATAACATTTAAAAAAAAAAAAATCCATTCATTGCTGGCTTATCGTGTTTTTATTTTCACCTGCCCCTCTTTTTATATATACATGTATATATATTTTTTTTTTAAATGGCAGCAATAAGGAACATACCTACAGCACACAGAACTGCTCCAGGTAAAATATATGTTAGTGATGTTCATGTCTGTGTTTTCTTAATGAGAGATATACCAGACTCTAAGAGGCTACAATTTCTCTAAGGAACAAGATGATGAAAAATTGGGGAGTCATTGGTGGCCTAGCGGCAGCCATGGCAGCCGGAGTCTACGTCCTTTGGGGTCCTATTGCTGAGAGGAAGAAGCGAAAGAAAGGTGTGAAAATCAGTGTGTGTGCCAAACGTTGTACTGTACGCAGGCCTAAATTATTTTTTCCCCCACTGTATCGGGGACAGGTGCATGGATGAAAACATCATTTGTTTTTTTTTGTCGGAGGGTGACCGGGTAATTGCATGTTTTAAAATGTGCTTTCTATAGGTAAGGTACCTGGCCTGCTGAATTTGGGCAACACCTGCTTCATGAATTCTCTGCTCCAGGGCCTTGCGGCTTGCCCCTCCTTCGTAAAGTGGCTGGAAGAGTTCACGGACGGGAACAGCGTGGGTCAGAATCAGCCAGAGAAGGAGCCCCAGCTTTCTAGGACACTCCTGCAGCTTCTCAAGGGTAGGCCAGGCTAGGTTAGCTGGAATCCCGCTCCTCCCTTGCTCTAGTCCCTTGGCCCTAATTGACTGACAACTGGCCCGTTTACGATATCCCCAGCTCTGTCGGACCACGACCCCGGGGAGGACGATGTTATGGATGCAGGGTGCCTTCTGGAAGTTCTCAGGCTCCATAGATGGCAGATCAGCTCCTTCGAGGAGCAGGTATGTGTTCAGCCATGACGCATGGCATAGGCCTAGATGTAAAGAATAGAGAGAGGACAAGATCATATTAACCAGGTTTTATCAGAACTGCAGATGATGTGATGATATTATTTACCATATGTTAAAAATTCAGTTTCCTGGTTGTGTTTTACCACACATTCTTAGCTCTGTGTCCCCCCCCCCAAGCGTTGTGCTGTACGCAGGCCTACACTTTTTTTAACACCATTAGTTTGTTTTTTTAGTAGGAGAGTGACCGGGCAATTGCATGTTTTAAAATGTGCTTTCTATAGGTAAGGTACCTGGCCTGCTGAATTTGGGCAACACCTGCTTCATGAATTCTCTGCTCCAGGGCCTTGCGGCTTGCCCCTCCTTTGTAAAGTGTGCCCCCCCTCCCAGTAGTACCCTTTTCCAACATCTCATCTCTCCTCAGGATGCCCATGAGCTCTTCCATGTCCTCACGTCCTCTTTAGAAGAAGAGCGAGATCGTCAGCCCAAGGTCACCCATCTGTTTGACATGCAGTCCTTGGAGGTAGTCTCTCTTCACGGCTCAAACCCCGATCTCTCTAGAGGTTGAGATAGACCTTAACTGTATGATTACAGTTCCGAAGGGCTGATTCAGAATAGTTCTAGCCATTCTGGAGTGTGGAAAGAAAATATTAAAATTAGCTCAGGTGGTCTTGGAACTTCTAGCCTTTGAATCCTATGGGACTGGTCATTTTTTAAAGAATCAAAATTCTGATGTTTTGGCTGATTGTAGGGTCACAATCATGGCGTTTTATTATTATATACAATAGTGAATTTAGTGAATTTAACATTGGTTTTAATCCTTTGGTTTTTGGTTTATTTTTAGAGTACCAGCGAGGCCAGCGAGGGAAGCATGACTTGCAGAAGTCGTGGTAAGGCCGCCATGGCTCCCCTGTACATGGCTGAGAACTTGGCCTGACTTTTGAAGTGTTAAAACTGGCACATGAACCTCCCTCCTCCCTGTTCTTCCTTAGGTCCCCTGCACCCTCTGCCTAGTCCTTGGCAGTCCCAGCATCCTTTCCACGGGCGTCTGACAAGTAACATGGCGTGCAAGCGCTGTGAGCAACAGGTAAGAGCCTTCATTCCTTTTGGAGGGAGAGCTGAGAGTATGCTGTTAAGGGTCGTTTAAAAGTGTCATTCACCTGTGTGTGTGTGTGTGTGTTTGTGTGTGTGTGCGCGTGCGTGCGTATGTTTTTCAGAGTCCAGTCCGTTACGACTCGTTTGACAGCCTCTCGCTCACCATTCCACCAGCCTCGTGGGTAAGGGCCAACGAAACGAAAAAAATATTTACACATCCTTTAAATCTGCACAAATCCTGAATGATAAAAATCGCTTGCAAACGGAAATGTTCACCGTCCTCCAAAAGTTCTCCAAACTGAAGGGTTTTGACTGTGACTGGATAGAGACATTACAATGTATTGTGAAGCTTTCCCATTGGGCAAACTAGCTGTGTATGCGTTTGATAATATAATATTCTCAAATTCACAATTTATTTCCAGGGTCGGCCGGTTACCCTGGACCACTGTCTCCAGCACTTCATCTCCTCGGAGACAATCAAAGAGGTGGAGTGTGAGAACTGCACCAAGGTAAACTGAATCTGTGGTTTTGTGAAAATAGTGAAAAATAGGTTAAATAACCCGTGAAAATAGGTTTGGTTTTGAATCTTTTTTTTTTTTTTTTGTGGCTGGGACCAAGTCAAAATTTGACAAACCACAAATTACGTTTAATAAATGTAATACATTTTTTGTAAGTATCTTATTTCTTCTACTCATGAAAAGGAAATGCTGTTTAAATACAGTTAAATAAAGTGGAATTTGCAAGTTGCCAAAGTTTTGATTAGGTTACTTAGAAATATGGCCATTTTCCCCCCGTGGAGGTATGTCAAAGCCGATGGTTAATATAGTGTAAGCATCTTTCAATATCTTGATATAGCGTTTTATATGTAGACAGCTGAATTATCTGTAGCTTGTAAGAACTGATATGTTAACCGAGCAAGTTTCTCAAGTTGTTTACCACCAACCATCTCAAACCTGTATATCCTGTCTGGCTTGCTTGTCATCCAGCAACTGATTTCCATGAAAAATGCTTGCATTTCATTAATTATGTGTTGTGGTTCCTCTGAGATTCAGGCAGGTGGGACGTCCAAAGGGCAGATTGTAGAAAGCCAGAGGACAACTTTTATCAAACAGCTCAAACTGGGCAAGGTAACGCTTTTTACATTAAATCATTCTCGGTTAATCTCGAATTAAATGTGATTAATGCTTCCTGTGATCTGGAGTTTGTTGTTCTAATTCAGCTCATGTGATTCGCTGATTGTGACTGGGAGATCGCAGCGGCAGTGCACGATTGGCTGGGTGGGAGTCACAGGGTTTCTCTTGGCTTGTCTTTCCCAGACGTCTTTAGGCCAGCAGTGTCGCTTTGCGGGACTGCCTCTCATTCATTAGCCGTTTAACCTCTTGCGTGAGCTGCGTTAGCCTGCAGAGTGTGAAAGGGATGGGTGGCTTGAGGGTGACTAGGATTGGAGGAGGCTAGTTGTGCTTCCTCACCCTCCCCACGTGTTGCATCGTGATTTGTAGCAACAAGCCGAGATTCATTAGCACAGTTGAAGATTTCTATTTTAGGTTATGTTGTTTGTGGGGGGTTTTTTATTCCAAGAAAGACAAGAAGTAATAAATGAATGTTTCTGAAGTAAAAAAATAAATAAATGTATGTTTTAATGTATGTTTCTGAAGTTTTTTTTAAATTAATACCTAATTTTGCTTGGGTTTCTCTGCATTTTGTCATGACAGAGGCTGAATAAATATTAAATGAATGCTCTGTGCTGCACCAATGGAAAAAACTAATTAACAGGAGCAGTTTCTGGAACCCCAATAACGAATTTTCCATTTTCCCCCTCAGCTTCCTCAGTGTCTCTGTATACACCTGCAGAGGCTCACGTGGTCCAATGAGGGAACACCGACCAAAAGACAAGAGCATGTTCAGTTCACCGAGTATCTGTCCATGGATTGCTACAAACACCGGGCCTCGGGCCAGAGGTCTCTATGGCCCATCCGAATGTCCAGACTAGTCCGAATGGACAGTCAGGGAGGGACTCAGGAAAAGGTCTCCAACGGCGTAGGTAGGGCGCTGCTGCTCTGGGTGCGACCTCCAAGCGGCCAAATAACGCTCAGTTTGCACAAATGATACGGAAGACCGGCTCTGGAGAAACGTGGAGGCTTTCTGCACATTCAAAACAATCTTCTTTAAATTTACAGACACCCAACACTGTAACAACAACAAGCCGCTGTCAAATGGAGTGTGTCCGTCCGTCTTTCTTCATCCTCCTACTCTAAACCCTCAGTTCAACTTGACCTATGACTACAGGTAAACGGTACAAATCTGCTTATATTACCTATCAGATATAAGATCAGAGATTTTAAACTTTTGCAGTATAATTAGGCAGGTAGAAAATAAAAATGATTGATTTAAAAAATGTTTTAAACAAATAATTTTGTATTAAAACGTCTTTATAGTATAGTTTACAACTCATTACATATTTGAACAAATCATTGCATTATTAGATATCAGGTAAAAAATGAATAAAGAAGATAGTCAAACATTACCATAATCCATAATTCAGGAAAAAATTTCAGGGGAAATTTTAATTATTGAAACAGTGATGTGTATGAGTTGACATGGGAAATATTCTTATTAATCAAAGTAATTATCAAAACTTCAAAACTGGTTTGGCCAACTAATCTTCTATAGCAGTTTGACATTTTTTTGACAAGTTAAAGGATGGGTCATTGTTGACCACAGTGAGCTTGACACCAAATTGTAAACTTCCGTCCACTCACTGATTGGGCGTTACCCGTTCTGAGATGACTTGAGTGGGAAAGCGTAACCATAGTTTTCATAGGATTATTTTCTGTGACTTATGTACCAACTGTACGTGTTTTATTATATTTCAGCTACATGCTCACTGTCTGAAGGATTGCCTTGAATTTGGACTGTCCAAAATATTTAAGCATTAGTTTATAAGAAATACAGGAAAGTATATTTGAAGTATGAACAGAATAAAAAAGCTCTGTCACCCATCTAAACAAGGTATGCTGGAAGGAAAATGTAAGGTTTATGTTGAAGAGGGTGGTGACTTAAAATAAAAACAGAGGATCGTAGTTTTACATGTATTTAATGCAACTTTATTGACAGTAAGTGACCAATCGGTAAACCTGAAACTCTGTACTATATCTAATGACCGGTGCTCTTTTGCAGCTCCTCGACGTACCTCTTCAGGCTGACCGCTGTGCTCGTGCACCATGGGGACATGCACTCGGGACACTTCGTGACGTACCGGCGCTGCCCTGCCTCACCCCACGCCACCTCCCCCTTCAGTGCTCAGTGGCTCTGGGTTTCGGACGACTCTGTGCGCAAGGCCTCGTTGCAGGAGGCGCTCTCCTCCAACGCCTACCTGCTTTTCTACGAGCGGGTGCGTCGCCCCAGTCTCAGGTCAAAGGAGTAGGGCATGGCGCCTGCGGTCAGCCTGCGTCTGGCACCTTTTTCCCGAGACTCGTTTTATGCTCTGTCCTCCATTCGTATTGTCTCAATCGCGCCATTTATCGCCGACCTTCATCACATGGGGGCGCCAGACGTGAGGAAGTCAGGGTCTTCGAACCGATGTTCGCAACGGGACATCGCTGTTGTCCCTCTCTTCTCCTGTAGTCTGTCTTCCCAATCTGATCCTGTCTCAGCGAGTTTGCCTGTGCTGTTGAGAGGCGAGACTGAAAGATTTTCTACAAAGCACCTGGGCAGCGCAGATATTCAGTGCTTGGACTTCCGCGTAGTGTTTAGTAACCAGAATGCATCATACATCGGTTACTGTCAGGAGAAGCGGCTAAATTGAGTAAAGTGTGTCTTTGCTTGTTGCTGTCTTGCTTCAGCAGATGGCTGTGGTTGTCAAAGTAGGTGCCCCCCCCCCGAGTAAAACGGTTTTCTGATTGGTTGGCAGCACAGATAAAATTATAGACAGGGGACTTACTCTTGTCACAAATTAACTATCTCTCTGATCCCACTTGTACTTTAGGATCTCAGGCTGTAATTACAATTGGGAATCTGTGTAGTAAATTTTTATGTGGGTAACACTGGCTCAGTGTTGCTACGTGCTGTCCGTTTATCAAAATGATCTTTTAACACGTGTCGGAAATGCACATAGTATACTCGTGTTAAATTAATTATCCAAAGACATTCAAAACTTAAGTTAGATAAGTTACTGCTTTTATAAAGTACCTTATTTCTTGTCTGAGATTGTAAATAGCGCACAAAATGTTTTTGGGATCTGCTAATTTCTTCCCAATTATGAATCGCCACTAGTGCTAAAGAATCTCAGCTTGTTACTATGCATTCTGCCACTACGTATGGGGAGGGTGAGAGAGTGGTCTCCTCCAATGACCTTCGTGCCATCCGTCTCCTTTATACACTGCAGGCTACACGGCTCTCATGAGAGATTTGCGGTGATTGGAGGAGAGGTTCGGGAAAGCCTGTTTACTGACTGTGTCGCTCGGGAGACAGTTTTATAATTTTTTTTATTGAATGAGTGTGGTAATCCTATGTGCTGTGTGGCATGGGTTTGTTTCTAATTTATATATGAGTACACGACGGAATATAAATGTCTGAGATCCAACTGTTCCAATTTGGGGTGACCGGTATTAAACACAGTTTAATACTTAGAATTAATTTGTGTGTAATTTGCAGTATTTGGTCTTTTCTGACTGAAATTTAAAAATCCACGTCAGGATTTTTGGAAAATACAAATGTTTCACGCACATACATTTTTAGTCTACATTTGCTAAGAAGCTGAAGCATTGCTACAACAGCTGATATTGTGATATGGTTATAGCCTTTCATAACATGCTGAAAGGACTCTGTTCTGTCTTACATCAGCTTTGCAGGAAATGCATTTGCTCTTAATGCATATTTGTCTTGTGAACAAGAACATGCATTTCAATTCTCTCAATAAATTTCTCAATAAATTTTCAATTTAAAACAATGTATCGAATGGTTGAACTTGTTGAATTATTAAAATACTGTGTTTTCTATTTTGGAAAATGATCAACAATGTGTAAGATATCCTTCATTGTTTTGTGATTTACTATAAAATGTTGTTGGGGAATGGGAGAGAAACCTTTAATTGACACTTAATATAAATCTAAAATCTAATTTCAGCTTAAACCCAAGTCAAATTTGCCAAAAAAAAGAAGACATGTGCTAGTTCTTTTATATGTACAGCAAAGCTGGCCATCCCACTGTATTACCATAAACCAACAGAAATGCTCCTAAATATTGTATTGTGAATCATTTGCACTAAACTCTTGTTCTGTATTGTCATGTGTGTTTTGTTATCTTAGATTTGAATTATGAATAATTGTAATAAAAACCAAGATGAGAGGCTCCAAGTTTCTTTGACCCTAATGATGTGGTTCACTACATACACAATGGAGGTCGCAGGGTTAGCGTTTCACATTTAAAACACTCCTTTAATGATCAGTATACAATGCATTAACAAAGCATTACAAGAAAGTTTCCATAGCAACATGATCAAAGGGATGCCCAATATTAGAATCCTCAGTTTACAATCCGCCGGAATGTGAGGTTTATGCGCGGCGCCAGGACTCTCTTGCAAGCGGGCAGACTGTGGTACCAGTGTGTGTTGGTGGGCTGATTCATGAGCAGCAGGCTTCCATGGGCCAGCTCCAGCTTCACCGGGTCGATGCGGCGTCGGGGCTGCTTACCCCGTGCCTCGCGGTGCCGCAACACAAATTTTCGGGCCGCCCCAAAAGACACAGAGGCAATGGGGCATGTCGGGTCTAACTCTTTCTCATCATCGCGATGCTCACCAATGTGATCTCGACCATCTTTGTACCTTTCAGAGTCAAGAAAAACTCGAATTAATTACAAGGGAATCTGCCGATGCTTGAGACTCCATACCACTGGCGATGTAGAAGGAAACCAAAAATAGTCTCTTTATTTTTTTTTTACAGGTCTGTTATCTCACCTGTTCACAAGGACAAAGTTGAAGGTGTGCCCCGTGGCATCAGTGACAGAATCACGGATGTGCTCAAGTGTAGGGGTCCATGGCTTGGCCAAAAGGTGCACACCAGAAAATGAGTACATTAACCCTGGGTCTCCGTAAGTGGCCTGCTTTCTAGGAAGGTCGTGATGCTTCCCAAAAACCCAGACTTTTGCCCTTTTACCTGCAGCATAGGAAAAACACAGATGGGACCGCGCTAGTCTTCGATACACGTGCAGATGGAAGGAGTAGGTATAGGTTGACTATTTACCTGTAAAGTACTCCACTTCTTCCTCCAGTTGCCTAAGAAGGCGGTCTGCTTCCTGTTTAGAAAAAAGCAAAGCATAGTCACAGTCTAAACCCTCAGCTTCAATTTTCTGCCAAGGCAATGGGTTGGAGAACTCTTCCAAGATGGAGGTTTCCTCCTCGTCCTCCTTTTCAGAGACTTTCGCTTTTTTCCTCAGGTGTTCTTTCTCTACTAGCTCTTCGTCGCTCTGAAGCCGTTTCCTTGTCTTGGTCACAAATGGATCCATTTTAACTCCTGAAAGGAACTGCATTTTTCACTTTTGATATTTAGCCACCTGGTACAAGACTACCAGAATCAAGAGTCATGTATTTTTTCCACCAAAAAATCAGGACCACAGTTTTAACAAGTTCATCGTTTTCATAGATGATTAACAGAACACCATACTGTGCAATATTATTCTCTGGCTTGGCACGTTTCACGTCTTTCTTTCTAAGCTACTTAATTATCTCGTCATAATTTGGCGGGAACTGGTGTTAATGCCACTTCTTGGGAACTTAGGAACTATCTGAGGGAAGGACTACGAAGAGCACGCAGCATTACGACACGGCTGTCAGGCATGATTGGACAAAAAACCATAAACTCATTTTTCTTTCCTGTAACCAAGAAAAGAAAGTCTGAAGATCAAAATGAAACGGGAGAAGATACTAAGAGCAACGTGAGTCATTAAATAATAAAAGGGCAGATGCCAATCTTGTAATCGGTTACAAATAATTTTAAGCAATTTATAACTCGTAGGGTTAGCCACAACAAACCGATTTCGCTGTTAGCTGTAATGCAGGAAAATAAATGTATTGTTTAATATTGCACTGGGCCGTGGTCTCGGAAGTGAATATTATGTAAACTATTCATATGAATGAAGTATTCTATATAATTAGCCAGTTGATATACGTTATATATAGTGTACACGTTGAAAACGTATTATTTTATACGACAACGACACGGGTTAACATACGTCATGTATTGTATACCAAGGAAACTCCACCAAAAAGGTGCAAGTCGGGAAATACTGGGAGCTCAACGACCAATCGGTTGGATCCAGAAAAGTTGGAGCCAGTAGTGAAAAACGACCACCCTGCATTAAAGCCGCTAGCTACAAGCTACATACCGGATGGATTCGGAGAGGGCTGGCGGAAGGGGCTGAACTCTGAGTTCGGAAAGAATTATTTTATAAGTGTAAGCATTCCCATTTCAATAATTATGTGTTTGAAGCACCCGCGTCCCACAATGCATCATATTGTTTGTAACCGTGAGAATTCGATATTTTTAGGATTTTATATTTCATTTCATTATTTGTATTTGTATGAAGATTTAAAAAGGTGCTTGAATTGATTAGTGGCAATCTTGATACTGAAAAGTACACTGTTTGTCTAGTTGATGTCCTTTGTTTCAGAGGAAAGGAAACGACACACGGTCTATCCACCAATTGAAGAAGTTTTTACCTGGACCAGGATGTGTGCTATCCAAGACGTTAGTATTTAAATGCAATAAATTCTCAATGTGAAATTGTTTTTTTCGTTTATGTAGACCCATAATGGGCCGAATTAAGGCAAGATGTATTTCTTCCCCCCGTCTGCTAATAAATTAACAAGTTTAATTTCTTGAAAAAATTATAATGACAAGAGTGACTGTTTTGATTGGCAGGTGAAGGTTGTCATCCTTGGTCAAGACCCATATCACGGTCCCAATCAGGCCCATGGACTGTGTTTCAGTGTAAAGAGGCCTATTCCACCCCCACCAAGGTATTGCATAATGTCTTCCTTTGCCAAGCTTTTTACAGGGACTATGCTTATCATGACTTTAGATCTAATGGTCTAGTATAGGTGTGTATGCTTTACTTCAACAACTAAGGCACTTTTAAAAACTAGATGCTGTTTTTCAGTCTGGTGAATATGTACAAAGAATTGGCCTCAGATATAGAAGGCTTTCAGCACCCTGGACACGGGGATCTCACAGGATGGGCTAAACAAGGTATTTTATTTTTATTCTGTCTTACTCTTTGGAAAGTGGTGAGTGTAGTTATAGTTATTACATTTACTTTCAATGAGAAACATAATGTTTTAAATTGCATTCACAATAAAATGTTGTGGCTTGAGTTTAAATTAACTTATTTTATACTGCAGTTATGGCTTTGTTGCCAACAAGCTGCATAAAACTACTTAACATTTTTCAGATACAAGAGGAATGTGGAGGCTACAATTGTTGACAATTTTACAGTCTTCCTTTGCATTCATAAGAGCAGTTCAGACCAATTAATCTACAATTTCGCAAAAATTCATTTTTAGGTGCTAAATATAATTATATAAAAATATAACACTTTTTAAACAAACATTTCATTACGTTATGAGTATAATGATGAAACTTAAATAGTAAAAAAAAAAACTTAAAAAGTTATTTTGATTATTCCAGTTAATGTCTGATAGTATTTTCAAATACCAAATATTTAATAGTAATCATAATTTCAAGTAAATGCTATTTCAGGCATTTGTTTAATTTTTATTTACCAATACAATTAAGCTTTTCAGTTGGTTACTTTATATAAGACTGCAATATTATATGTTCTTAAGTAAATTAAAATAAACTGTTTTACAGTGTGTATGTCCATTTTAGGTATACAGGCATTAATGTTGTGGGTCCTTTTGATTTTCATTACATACTGTCAACTATACAATTTATAGTGATTGATTCTAAATGAATGCATACAATTCAACGAGTAATTGCCTTCCTGGTGTCTAATAAGCAGTAGTGGGGACATTATTGTGATCGTACCTAAATAACCAAGCTCCTTCACATTGTTTGACTGTCCGCTCTCCATTGTTTCAGGCGTTCTGCTCCTCAACGCAGTTCTCACCGTTCGAGCACACCAGGCCAATTCGCACAAAGACAAGGGCTGGGAGACCTTCACTGATTCTGTAGTGCAGTGCCTCAACAAGAACCTGGAGGGTCTAGTCTTCATGCTTTGGGGGTCCTATGCTCAAAAGAAGGGTGTTGCCATCGACAGGGTAGGTCTACAAGTATAACGATTTCAAGCGTTACCTTGTCTGTGATTAAAAATTCACTTGAGCTGTGGACTGGTGGTGATTTAGTGATTTCCCTCTGATGTGTAGCGTTTCTCATATCTAAACGTTATTTGTTTTGCAGAAACGACACCATGTCCTACAAGCGGTGCACCCATCCCCTTTATCCGCTCATCGTGGTTTCTTTGGATGTAAACACTTCTCGAAGACCAACGAACTGCTGAAGAAGTCAGGAAAGAGGCCAATAGACTGGAGGGCACTCTGAAAGTTTTACAGAAATATCCACCACAGCATTTAGCCATGTTCAACTTTAAGTCTGAAAACCAAGAAATGTGGGATTAATTTGGTAATTTTAAAAAACCAAAACCCCCCCCCCCCAACACATTAATACATAAGCTTTTTCATATTGTTTCACTACATCAATCACTATGTATTGTACTGAATGTAATATTCCGAAATATCTGAAAGTGTCAATTGCTTAATATCTTAAAAGTTTGTTTCAGAAAAAGTTTTAACTGATAAATGTGTTTTTTGTTTTAAGCAATACACTGAATAAAGCAGTTTAAGGACAAACTCCCATATCACACTGACTGATATCTGTACAATAACTATTATTTTCATTATTGCAGTCTTCTCTACTATGCCTTATTATAAATTAATACACAACTGAAAGTAATAATTTGACGTTTTCCCTCTTGCGGTTAGAAATCGTTTTTACATAAATGATGGGTTGTTTTAGCACACCCGTAACGTATTTTTTTATCTATTAAAATATCTATTTATCTATTAAAAAAGTATTACAAAACTCGATATTAACTGTGAACTTGTTATTTGGATAAATTTACAGCACGCCCATAACACGTGGACATCAGTTATTTAAATGATTATATAAACCGTCAGTATTTACTTAGGTAAAAAAGTTCGTTACGTTATCGACTACTTTGTCACCGTTGAATAGTTCATCCACGCTAGTACTACTAAGAGCTGATTTTAAGTTAATAGTCCCTAAATAGTCGCCCCCTTGTGCACGCAACACCGGGCGGAAAATACGAAGGGCTGTAGTTAGCTGAAGTAGGACTTAAAATAACGTTTGAGCTCAAATTGTATTTTTTTTTCAACTGTTAAACCTAGCAAGTGTCTGTCCCCCCCGACACCGGAAATGAAGATAAAAGTGCGAGCAGTGGTCAGTTCCGCGTTTTATTTTTTCTTGTTTACGGAGGAGGGATCTTAAACTTGAGGGCAACCTATCGGAATACAACTATAGCGCTGGCACAAAATAGCACACATAATTTACTCTATATTTGGCTTAGTGTTTTCCGAACTCCAGAGTTCCATGGTAGTTATAATGCTTTTCAGATTCGGGAGTTTGCTGTTTCGCAAATGAGTGTGTGACATTTTAGGTAAGTTTTGCCAAGAACACGTAAACGACTTCCACTCTGTATTATTCAGTTTGCTTTTTCTACGTAAATTTATGTGTGTGTGTGAGCCGTGAGTAAAATATTATCTAATATTAAACCCAGATTAAATAGCTGCACATGGTGCAGTGGTAGTCCCAGGTTAGCTAATTGTAATATTTGCATTTACGTTACATCCATATTCCAAATTGCGCTATAATACCAGCCAGTTATGTAGTTTGCGTGTTACCTCCTGCTCCTCGGTCTGATACGTGTTTATTGTGGCTTTGGCGTACAAAAATGACACTTGCTTGAACAAGAAATTCAAAGTATTTTACGCAAACCAGCACATTTCTATTATGAGAGCATACTGATAGAGAACATTATTTGACTACAGTTTAAGCAAAAAATGATATAATCTTGTCTTGTAATTTTTCAGCATTTTAAATGAAAGCAAATTTGTTGTACTACTAAAACTACCAAGTATAAAAGACATTTTTATAACCAGAATTAGTGTCAAGACAGATTTTTTAAAATTAAGTGTATTTGGAAGAGGGCCCATTCTATCGTGTCTGATAAAACTTACTGTCGTTGTTTGTACCCCTCGTTTGCCCTGCTGCTCTGTTCCCTCACTGATAGTTGACCTCTACCCAAAATTGGCACAAGGACAACTGTGCTGGCGTGAAACGGGCCCTGCTCGCTCCCATCAGCTGTTAGAGATATGCATTTTATAGGAAGCTTTGAGGGGCTGCACTTTTCCTCACCACCCCCTCCTGCACAGTGTCTTATTTCCAGAAGTGCCTGCGCCTGTACACAACTTTCATTGCACCGCTGACACTGCCTTTCCTCTAGGCACCTCCAAGCCCACTAAACTCTTAACTTACGGATGGTCTGCAAGATTGTGTCCGGTTTTGACCGAAGAGTAGAGAGCGTGCTGAAGGGATGGCCTTAAAATACCTGCTTTTGATGTTTTAAGAGAAAAATAGTTTGCAAGCCAAACGTTGGTGCTAATGTTTTTATTGCTGATTTCCATCAATATACGAATTGATCCACACAACTGTGGCTTGTATTCAGAAGGAAAAGTTGGTATTTGTGGTTCAAAACATTCTTGATATAAAAATATGATATAAATTTAAGATTTGAGTCTTTACATAGTTTAGACTTTAGATCACAAAAAATACACATTTTGTTTATAATACAGTCCATTGTTCCCAAAGGTACCCCTGATGGCACCCTGTAATAAGAATGTTTTTTGTGCCACATTTCAGAACAAATGTTCTTATATTTTTCACTTGTTTTTATTGTTGATTGAATGTTGTTGTTGTTTTTTTTTTTTTAATTGAATGCAGGTTTCGGGAGGCACGTGAATGTTTCTTTCTCTGCTGTCTGGATGTTTAGCACTGTGGTTATTATGGACGCTCTTGGCCAGGTTGAAATATGAGCCTGGAATGAAAGGTCAGTCTGCAGCTCCAGAGGGGATGCAAAACGAACCACAAACAAATGGACCCACTGCAGGTGCCCCTCCCCGGGCACATTCCACGGCAAGCAGCTGCCAAACGGCTCCTGAGCCCACCACTACCTCGTCCGCGAAGGCGGGCCAGCCCCGCCAAACTCCCAGTGCCTCGCCTGATGGGGAAACGCGGCGACCAGAAACGGGGGAAAAGCTGCCCTGCCCGTCCCTCAGCCCCCTGGTCCGCAGCGGGATGGCCATGACTGACCCCGGTAGAGGCCCGCAGGCGAGGGATCGCCTCAAATTCATACTGGGGGCGTCGGAGGACAACTCTTCGGATGAGGAGCCGGTGGTTTTAGGTCAGCATTGCGGTCAGGCCGGCGGGGGCCCACCTGAGACTTCAGCAGCATCACTAACTACACCACAGCCCTCACAGCTGATGCCCAGTTCCTCCGCCTCTTCCAAAATGAGGTAGAGTATATGTGGGAAACCGTGTATCCCGTTTATGTCCTTCTCTCCTCTTCTGGCAACACCCTTTTTTGCATTTCACCTGTGTGTGCGTGTGCGTTAAAATGGACATAATTTATGAGTTACTGATTTACTTCCTGATATTCCGCTTCAAAGAAATCTGCATGTTCTTATTGTTTTGTTGTGGGACATGCTTTGTTTTTCCCGGGTTTCCGTAAATATTTTTCGTGATAGATTTTTCTTTCCCGTTTTAAAAGTTGGCTTTAGCAGTTTCATAATGTCATCAAAACATTTTTTAAGTTATAAAAAAAAGTTTTAGTGTTGTTAACTGGATTTTTAAGATTATAAACATTTTAATTTATTTAAAATGACAGGGTAGACTTTGTTGACTCTACCTAACAGTGTTTGTAATACCCTTTTGGGCTAGATCTGCACCAGCCATCAACCTTTAATCTGCACTATGTTTTAGTACCAGTGGGGGGTGCTGTTGTTCCACAAACAGCCAGGGTTGAGTGTGATCCGGACATCGGTGCCACGCAGTTCTTTTGGACGTTTTGAGTTCTCTGTACAACCAGTGATCATCTGACCCGAACATGCTGCCCTGTTATTGTTACATGCCACACGTTTCTGAACTATTAATGGAACAAGTGTTTCTGACTTTTACTTTCAAGTCACGGTGTGCTTCCAGGCATAAATGGCCTGCCAGAACTTGGCAAAGTATTTTCTTTCCTAAAATGGTATTGCTATGGAGAAGTTACAGAGAATAGTTGGGTATGACTGGATTAGAGCATTAAGCAGAACTTTGTGGGGGGAAAAATGTTGAACGAGTCAGTAGAACGAGTCATTTAAGTGGACAAATGTTGAAGGATGACCAATGGCAAATGGCAGGTAGACAGCTGCCCTGTTTCCTAATCAGCCACTTGATGTCGATTCAATTGGCTGAGGCTACCTTGGTGCAGATAGATAAGGGGTCAACCTCTGCAGCAGAGAATTATTGTTTTTATACTCTAGCAGCAGGTGGTGGATTGCTATGGAGGGGAAACTTTAAGGGGAAGGTAAGATGGATCTTAAAACCATCAACGTGTTACGAAGCTGTTTATATATGTGTTATTATTTTTTTTCTTCAACACATTTCCATGTTCTTATGAATTATAATGTGATTTAAAATAACATCAGTCTTCGTCTGAGCTTTGTTGATTTTCTTCATCAGTGCAATTTCTCAAAGCTTTTGCTGCAGAGCAAAACACTCTCCCCAAAACATGCTTATAAGCCTCGCTGGTTCGATGAAGGGTGTTTTTATGTGAGCTCAATCCTCGGGAAGTTGGTTAAATTGCAGTTTAAGTTAGCAGTGCTTTCCCTGTATTAGTGACTTCTGTTGACCCGATGCAGTTCTGCGTGTGTGAGAGAGAGAGATTTAGTAGTGAGAGCAACCATGTGTTTGGGTGGGTAATATAGGAAGTTGACAGTGAGGTGGGGGAGGGGAGCAAGCTGCACAGACGGAGAGTGTGGGAGGAAAGAGACGAGCAGAGGTTATAGTTTTTGGCCGAGAGACCTCCACTTGGAGTGCGTATGCGTCGTAGCGATGGAGGGGGGCGAGAGGCATACCCTTAACTGGTTTCAGTATCTCAAGAGGTTAGTCTTGGTCATAATTGATTCTTTGTCTTCCCCGGTTTTATAGTTTTGCAAAAAGTTGTCTTCTGAGACTTTTCCTGTCTCATGAAACAAACCTCAAATTTCAGAAACGGCTGTGAAAGTGGAGAGCCTGTCTGAGTGGGCGTAGCTCATTTCTGCCGTTCTTCAAAACAAGAAGGGGGGGGGGCAGTAGAAGAAAGGAATCTGCAAAGAATCCTGTAGCTCCAAAAAAAGAAAGATTGCATTATCAGTACTGTTTAAAACTCGTTTGTGGGTATGCTCCAGCATTGGCAAAGTTTAGGCTGATGACTTTACTTTGCTCTGCGAAAGTTTCTCAGAGCTGCTGAAGTACTAAAAGGCTGCTTAACCAAAGGTTAACAAAAACAAATTAGGATAGCTCTAGGCTATCCTACTGTGACCTGTGAATGCATATTTTTCAGTGCATATTGGCAGATTGAATAATTTCTCTGGTTTTATACTGTGCAACGCCAAACCCACGTAGCGGGCATAATGCTTTTTTTAATTGAAGTTGCGGAATGCGTAGCTAACCTTATCTAACATTTTGAAGGACGTATGCAATGTGTAACTGTACAGGAGCAGAGAAAAACAACCATCTGTCCTGACCCATAAATATATATATTTTTTTTTTTGTCATTTGAAGATTTAGTTTCTGGTCCTGTGTGCCTCGTGTGAGAGGAACACATGACCAATTGAATAGAGTTTTATTAAGAGAAACAAAGTAATGATTGTGATGTCATTAGCATCGCATCAGTTTGCTTATTGCTTATGTTGTGGGGGTTTGTGAGGTCACGCCTGTGCTACTCTGAGATTCACTACTATTTGTACCAAAAGTTTTTATGTCAACTAAAAAGTGGATTCCATGTATTTGTTTTGCCCGTTTTATTTAATATGGGTCATAGCCAACATATAGTGGGGGGAGGGGATAAATACTGCAATGCATCCAACATGTCGTACGGTGGGAATATATACCGTAATGCATCCAACATGTCGTACGGTGGGAATATATACCGCAATGCATCCAACATGTCGTACGGTGGGAATATATACCG
>JAOVYW010073563.1:0-19792 GCA_025775045.1 Hiodon tergisus
TATATATATGTAAGTAAATACATTTTAAAAAGCGAAATAAAAATTCGAAATAAATAAAAATATACATATAAATTATTACATTTCTAGTTTCTAGCTATGTATGTGTTTATTTCGTTTTACATTTATTTCGAATTTTATTTATTTATTTTAAAATTGTACCACAAATCATCCCCCGTACGTAATGTCTTTTGTCCATCCGTTTCGGTAAGATTCCAATTATATAACACTTGGGCACAAACTGTGATGTTTACAAACAGGACTCTCCTGTTTCCCTGAGCCAGACTGTTATTAACTAAACTATTTGGCCTTTGAGCCTTCCCTTGTGATCAGCAAAAATCCTGGTGGTTGGAATGTTCATCCCTCAATAAAGCAAGTGGACAAAAGCTCCACTACAGCCACTGCTGGCAGACAGTTTGGTCTCCCTGCAGTCCAAACATCTACTCAAACATTCACGTCATTTTGTGTCACGTCCACACCGGCCCGCCTCTCTCCGTGGCAACGCCATGAGTCCACCGTAAAACAAGGGCTGTGCAGGGCAGATAAATGCGATCGCTTCTCTCTCCAGAGGGTTAAACAGTTCGAAGGTGAAGTCATAACACAGTCGCAAAGGGACATTGGTCGTTTTGTTATTGAGTGCGTCCTCTCCTGCCAGGTGTGAAAACCCGCCCAGCCACATACAGTGAGCCCTGAGAGGGGGGCTGGCTCAGAATCCTCTAGCTCATCCACAAAATGGCTGGGAAAGCGTTGCTGCTGTGCATGGTTGTCCTCTTCACCGTCGGTAAGAGACTTTTCAACACACATCTTTTTTGTGCACAATTTTTGCATCGTCACTGAAACAAAGCAAAGTCAGAGCCAAGGGGTCAAGCCACCAATCAGCCCAATGTCACTACATGGCAAAGCTGAGATATCAAGAACGGTGCCAGAAACCAATGCTTTCAAAGACACACTGGGAATAAAGTTGTTTGTGAGTCACGCTGACATAAATGTAAATCTCTGTTCCTTTATTTTTTTCCAGACGCAGAAAAGAAATCTGGACTTTACCGAAAGGTAAGCAAATTTTGCTCATTATCACTGAAATGGTGCGTCTGCATGATACGTCCAGTTTTCCAAGACCAGGACTTAAGCCAGGGCTGGCTCCAGTGTTTTGTGCTGCCTAGTCAAGGTGTGATACAGTTAAGTCAAACAAGGCCATGTGTGGAGCCCTGGAAACAAACACATTGCTTATGCCGGAATTTGGCATGCCTTGTTTGTTGACAGCCCTTCTGTGGGGACATGAGTGTGGCCCAGGCGTGCCCCCTCAACTATTCCCCGGTGTGTGGCACGGACGGGGTCACCTACGCCAACGAGTGTGCGCTGTGCGTCCAGAAACTGTGAGTACAGCTGGCCGGCACCCAGAGAAGCCCCCTCCTCTGCTTGGAGGGGCTTCTGCTGCCACGCAGTGCACCTTAGCCCATGGGGCCTTCAAGGCACAAAATGCGGACCTTCCAAAAATTAGAAAGCAGTTGGCATTCTTGGAAGGGAAAACATATAGCTAAATTCTCTGACATCATTCCTTAAAATATCAGAATTTGGGTTCGGTGTGTTTCCATCATAATTGCTGTCATTTGAAAAAGCACCAAAACAAGTCTTTGGATGTGTATAAGGTGTACCAAACACCCCTGTCGACATCATACCTGTACATTATATTTGTGGTAGTTTTTTATTTATTTTATGGAGACATTCTAAAAAGTTATAGAGTTAACTGATGGGCTTTCTTTAATGATTGACCACATTTTATGACTCACTGAGCATATATTGTGTAACGACCGTCTCCCAGAACTTACCACATCAATCCTCATGCAGGGAAACCAATGCGGACATCATGATTGTGAAAGAGGGACGCTGCTAAGGACAGATGATTAATTTGCAGAAGTCATCCTCGAAACTGCTGGAAGCCGGGATGGCAGGAAGCTGTTCTCTCATCGCTCTGACACATTGATAAATGCAATTTCCTAAGTAGTTGAATTGTTTTTCACCTGAGATTAAAGATGTGGTTCACTCAGTATAAAATGGTGGAGCGTATTTTGTGTATTTTAGTTGGAAAGGCTGGACATTTTTTTAATTCGGAATTTAATGTAGAATCCTTTGTGTATTCTCTTATGTAAAATCTGATTAATCCAGTCATAGGGCTGTTACCGTAATACAGGTGAATTGAAGTGCTACAAAATTTGCTCTTTTTTAAATGAATTGAATTTCCAGGTAGATTAATAAGTATTTCTGACTCCGTAATTCATTTTTACCAAGTAAATCTATCTTGCATGTGGTACATAAAGAAACTGCTCCAGAACCAGAACTGACCACAGACACCTGATGGGGAAGGTAATGCCCAGTCCAGTTTCACATTGGACACAATGCCAGCAGCAAACTGATCCAGGCTTTATTATAAAACCCTGATTGTTGACACACACAAAAATTCCAGCACAACAGCAAAAGTATCGATCAGTCGACGTCTCAACACAACAATGAATATGCATGTTTTTTACACTTTCTGTCGGCAGAGAGCGCTCTAGGTTACTTTTATGTCCCACCCATCCACCACGTCGACTTGACGAAGGTGTCACATTATTGTCCTTCCCCCGGAGTCAGGCAAGCGGTGTCACAAAATATAAACCATGTTGAGCTGCTTTAAAGAAAGAGTTGGCGATGTGTTATTACCAGGAGACGTATTTTCATTTGAATTACCAACGTCGGAAAATAAAGCAGAAAAGATTATATGTGGACCTGGACTACGCCGAAATGGAGATGAAGTTCTTGTTTGTAAAAGCGGCATTCTGCGTCATAAACCGCCGAATGTGTACTGGATAGACTCTCAGCAGAGACGGGTAAAGTATTAATTACGTCTGTTTTCACGGTTAGATTTAGTTGAAATAATGAATTTTACGTTTTTATTGGCTCAAAATTTGAGACGACTGGTTAGCATTAGCAACAACCACGTGTGGCTACTGCTAACTAGTAATAGACTCATCATACCGTTTGGGACGCACCATAAAAGTAAGTATGCTAGGTACTATTAGAAGTTAATATATACAAAAATTGTATGGCTAACAGTGGTCAAAGTTGGATTTAATTACCAAAGGAAGCTGACATCACGTGTTTGCTAGCTTTACGACATAAATGTGCCTCCTATCCATCCCACGTTATTCCGAGGGACGTTCTACAATGCTTTGATTGGCAAATTTTGTCTCTCTCACTGAAAATATACACGTATGGTTTTTTTTTGTTAAAACCGTATTTCTTTTGTTTTAATGACAATTACTCAGAACACTTATATTTTGACACAAACCGGTAGATTTATTTATGCTTGTTGTTAGTCTAACAGGTATTAGGAACAGGCTGTAGTGATTGCCATAATAATAGGGCAATATTAAAGAAGGAAAATACATACACAATCGCAACGGGTTTTTGGTTTTTAATAAGCAAAAGATAATAAATCGGTAGTTGGTCTTTTCATGTTATTAAAACAAAAATGAATGAATGAATGAATAAAATCAAAGTAACAACCGGGAATCTCGAATCTACTACACATTAACTGCACATTTGTGGAAGTGAGACAACGCTATCTAATGGGAGTAGAACGTACTTCAGGAAAACAGAATTTCGTTGAGAAAACAAATGACGTCATCGATATGCTTTACGCATTGACAGTAAGGATGTTGTCTCCATACTCCCCCTGTTCTTTACTTAAGGCGGAGTTATGTGTTTGTCAGAGGTCAAATTGTGTCACGATTTTGTCGCAAAATTAAAAAAATTCCCGTCTGTATTTCTGAAAATTTCTGAAAAAACTTCCTCTTGCAGTCCTAGTATAAAAATACAAAACATAAAGGCTTTTTTTTCTCTCTTTAGAATGACAGTGTACTTTTCTCAGAGAAAATGTAATTATTTTTAGTCCAAATATTGCAGCCCCTACATCTAATTGGTTAGTGACCCTAGCCATTTTCTGATGTATATTAATCTGTAGTTTGAGGTCAGGATTGAAAGCATTAGAAGAGGCTGGGCATCCTTGCAGCCTGTGTCGGTGTGGCTGATGTGGGGGGGGGGGGACTCTGTCGGCCAACATTAAAATCTGATTCTGTACGAAACATTGTGTCAAAGCTGTCTTTAGTAGCTTTGTCTCAAGACTTCGTCTCACCGAATTATGAGATTCGCCTTAGAATTTCCGCAAACAGGCCTCACACTGTTTTCTCTGTTTCTCTCAGTACGTTCCGGCCAAAGGCGAGAGTGTAATTGGCATTGTCACTGCCAAGTCTGGCGACGTTTTCAAGGTGGATGTTGGAGGGAGTGAGCTGGCTTCTTTGTCCTACCTGGCATTTGAAGGGGCGACCAAGAGAAATAGGCCAAATGTACAGGTGAGTGAGTGGCAGACTCGGGTACAAAGGTGATTGAAGATTTTTTTTTTTTTAAACTGTGTTTTGGTGGGTATAAATAGTTTGCATACTAACAAGAACACTAAACTTAAGTATTATATTTAATGTCTGTTACATTAGATCTTGGAAAATGGGTGAATTTGGGTTTTGTAAACCCAGCCGGATTCTAAGACATGATTTTCATGAATTTTCCTGACATGTAAATGTGCTGTGCATTTGCAGGTAGGGGACCTGGTGTACGCCCAGTTCATCATCGCCAATAAGGACATGGAGCCAGAGCTTGTGTGCATCGACAGCTGTGGGCGAGCCAACGGCATGGGCGTGTTTGGAGCCGAGGGGTTACTCTTTAAGGTGTCCCTCGGACTGGTTCGCAGGTGTGCTGTCACAAGCCGTCTCGTTGGTTTATTCATTCTAAAGTCCCTAAAACCAGCTTTTAGGGAACTTCAGAAGTTACCAAATAAGAGAGGTAGCAATTCAGACATTTTGAAATACAGGTGTATGGCTGTAACACCCTGTGGAGCATATCCCGTTGGTCGCATTACAGTGTCTAGACTTGAGACAGGCCGCATGTTAGAATGTTCATCGGGTTGAGGGGGGACTAAGTCTTGAGTTAATATCTGCAGCCCGTGACGGCAATGTGTGAAGCGGACCTTCCCCCGCCTTCTTGCAGGTTATTGGTGCCTCAGAGCGAGATGGTGAAGGACCTGGAGAAGATATTCCCCTTTGAGATGGTGGCGGGCATGAACGGGCGCATATGGGTGAAGGCCCGGAGCACACAGCAGACGCTAATCGTGGCCAACCTGCTGGAGAGCTGTGAGAACATGACTGCGCAGCAGCGGCAGACTCTCTTCCGGAGGGTGGGTGACAGCGCCCCCTGAAGGAACACACCCCCCCCCGCGCGTTGCGACACTGCCCACCTCTGCCTGGGGGCCGGCTTCTGGAAAACGAGGACGAATCCGAATCAACATTGTGAGCCTGCGCTAATCCGTACTGCTCCTAATGTCTTTCTGTGACGGTATGAGTCTCGACCCCGCCACGGCGTAACCGGTTGTCCCCGCGCCGGTTGTTTTCTGGGGGTTTCCCCCCCCCCCCCCCCCCCATTACCGCTGTGTGTTTTGTACGTTTTTACTAATAAAATATCAGAATTTAATTTGTATAAATGTTCTGGATTTAGGGGGGAAAAAAGACATTTGTTACAAAAAACTGGTATTGTCCGGTATGGTGTCTCTTTAGTCAAACCATCCATAATTCAGGAAGAAAAACGTTGAAATGCCAATCCCATGAAAAGGTAGTCCTTTTCCAGCAGTAGTGGTCACTGATGTAGAAGGGCTTATATGCGGTCATTGGTTTAAAATGAGCAATCTGGTACATAAGGTTTCTTAACCAGGCTTACTAATTGCCTCTGTTTTGCTTTGATATGAAAACTCTGGTCTGTGCAGATCTCTTATGCAACCCCCTGTGTCGGGTGAAATGAGACGCTGAGGAAATGGTTGTTACCACTGGTTCGCTAATCACATAAAGGCATCTAAAAATGTTTTTTTTTAATTACAGGATTTCATTTGACGTCTTCTAAAACAGTTTTTACATTGGTTGCATTACCAATTTACTCTTAATTGTCTGAATTCCTAACTGCCATTGATTTACAGCTGCCTACCGTGACATTTTTTATATATTATATATATATATATATGTATTATGTTGCTCCCTTAGGAGGATGCATGCTATATCATTAACACCTACCTCAAGACGCTCGTCTAGTCAAGTACATCAGCTCAGAAGTATTACAGATGTTTTAATTAATTGTCCACAGTAAAAAAAAAAAAAAATCGTTCAGAGCTGCAAGAGGAAGTGTGTCCTTTACAATGAATGTAGTCTATAAATAGATGGTAAAAGACGATGGTTCATTGTCCCCTTAGTCTGCTCCAGAGCTTTGGGCTGCTGCCATGGGGTCAGCTGACCTGTGACCCCTCATCTCCCCGATCTCTCGGTTCAAGGCTGCCAGTCGCCACTCATTCCTCTCCATCGCTGCTGCACAGACCTGCACATCACAGCATGGGACAGGTTAAAGCAGTGTGCAAATTATGATCTGTTCACTCAGGAATGTTTCCTGTACTTATTCCATTAACAGGCATTTTCAAATATTAAAGATGTTTTTCCATTTTCTCTTATTTCCCAGCCAAAACACAACTTACACCCCCCCTCCATTAATAGTATCTTTAGACTTAAGCAATAGTATCTTTATGAGAACAGAAGATCCACAGTAATGCCTCAAACACTGACCTTCAATGATGCAGTTCTCTCCAGCCAACCCACAGCCTCAGGGTCCCCAGGGGAGTCATGTGACTCCGAGGCCTGACGGGCCTTCCTTAACTGCTGGAGTTCAATTATCAGTGCGGACATCTGAGGAGAGGTGACCGTTTTAAAGATATCACAGTGCGTCCAAGTGTGGCTGGAGTTCACCAATTGTATTAATTGTATTTTACAATGTGGGTGGAAGATTACGGGATTTAGTTATCTTGGCCGGTATCAGAATTTTGTACGTTCGATTGGTGTGTCTGTATATTATTGTCAACCATTTCAGTATTTTTGATCTCATGGGATCATAAATGAATGCCTAAAAATAATTACATTATTTAATCTCATATATATATGACTTTAAAATGTGATTTACTCCACTTTGGAATTGCTAATTGTGCTTTCGGTTCATTGCTCCGAAATCCTTCCACCACCCTTGGGGAGGTTGGAAAGTCCCAAAATCCTTTTCCCGTCCGTGCAGGTTGGCACTCAGCCAATTATGCAACCACTGCGCTCTCAAAGTCACAATCGGCAAATAACAGGAGCTGGATTCAAAGCTCCAAACTCCAGCCGATCTGCCTCACTCTGCGCAGGCGTTTATCAACTGAGCCACTATGGAGGCCCCTAGTCTAGACACTGTCTGGAGAGAAGATCACATGGCGGCCGTGGACTCACCTGATTGGCGGTTAGTGGGTCGTTCTGCCATGGGCTCCAGTAACTGAGCCTGGAGTGAACGGTTTCCTCGCTGTCCTGAGCACGGACAAACGCATTGTGTTCAGTGGAAAAAAAACACAGAGGGCATAAAGCGGGTGCATCTTGTCTGGATAAACCACTAGCACCCTGCTGGGAAGATTTTATAGCATGTCTATACATGGACAGGAAGGCAGCCATTAGGCTTTAACTTTCTCCTTAACGAAAAAGTCATGTGTTTGTAAATTTAACAACCACATGTGCGGGGCAAAGGCAGAACTTCATGAAAGGAGGTGAAGACAGAATCGGCAGTGCAGGAGGTTGGAGTCAGCCGAATGATTTTTTTTATTGGTCTTTTCCCCTGAAGCTTCTGTCACTGCGAGTCCAGACCTCCCTTGCAACCATCAAGGGTTGGGTTATCACGATGCCCCTCCCCAACAAAAACTGGACCGCAGAGTGTGGGAAAGTGCCTCTTAGCTGTACATGGCTAAAGGATAGACATGTGTGATAAATTAGGCTTCAGTGTGTTTGAAAGCCACAGTGGAACAGCCTCTGCTTTCTGCAGCACACCCAGGCTCGCAACCACATTTACAGCGGGCTTCCCTCACACTGTATGGAACCATACCTGAGATCGCCGTCCTATTGGCCCTTGTCGAAAATAGCTGTCATCATTGTGTGTCCTGAAAGAGATTGATCCCGCTGATTATATTTGAAAGCTCTGCGCTGGAAGAGTGACAGTGCGCTGCATGGAGAGCACACCAAGAAAATGTTTCAGAGAGTTTTGCAGGAAACAGGAAATTGCAGCATTTATAACACAGATGCGGTAGCCATGGAGAAAAGAATAAGAGGAGACGTAATGACAGGAAACCGTCCAGTGCACACTGTACACAGCCTGTCAAGTCTGCGCTGCGACTTGCATCCACTGAAGTTCTTTACCAATATGTGCTTTGGTGTTTCCTGTGAGGAGACCTGATAAAGAACCGTCCCGTTCACACCCTCTGCTACTCGCACGATCGGCCTCGTCTTAAGTGAAAATAGCTGGATGTTCCAAGAAGTACTGAAAGCAAACGCATACGACGGAGAGAACCGTTTGCTTGCTTATAATTATGACGGATTTTTATTTTCCTGGATAAAGTGTGGTTCTTTTGTCTGACTGCGGAATTAATGTTAAAACCAGAGAGCCTATCCAGACCGGTGAGTCAGTCGTCAAAGAGGAAAGAATTCGGAAGGCGAGATGGAGTAGGGAGCAGAGACCGGCTGCAGGAGGCTCCGTCCACGCTTGCTGGAGAACAGGCCTCTTGTTCTTGGCAGCCCCAGTGTGGAAATGTTAAACGCAGCCTCCGCCCGCCAGACTCGCGTCAAGCCCGAAAAATGGGCACAGGCTGGTTCGTTACCGCTCAGCTGTGACTGTGGAAAACAAATGACCGCCAGACTGCGGGAGGAATCGTGCTGACAACACACCAACCCAAAAAGAGGCATTTTTCATGTTTTCAACTGTTTGCAGACGTTGGAAAAAACAGGCCTTCGCCTAGGGTATCAGAGGGGGATGGAGCCCACCGTTTGCCCGACCGTCCTACCTGTGCAGATAACAGTTGGTCATTGTTTAACTATGAAATCTTTAGGATATTTTTATTAATTTGAAATGAAAACATTTGCGGGGAATAGAATTCACAGCAACTCATTCTTGAATGGTCTACCCTGTTGCCTGGGACCATCGTAGTTTGGGCAACTGATTAATGTTCCTCTCGAACCGTGTTTTGAGAGACAGGGCCCCCCCACTCACCATCTGTGGAAGAAACCTCTGCTGGTCTTGTAGTATTCTAACCATTTCTCCCCTGTCTGCGTGTTCTACAAACCTGTGCTTATGGTTCTCCCGGGACCTGGACAGTGAAAGCAGTCTGCAAGCCCCATGCCAATGAAAATATTTTCTGCAGGGTATTAGCATTAGCTTCACAGTTTTAGGCAGAGATACTTTTAGCTACTGCTGTACTGATACTGCTGTAGCTATAGATAAAAATAAATAAATAAATAAATAATAAAACCCAACGGAAAAAAGCGATCTCTCTAAGCAGGGGGACTTTATGATAAGTGGACATTTCATGAATTTGATTTATAAATTTTTTTTTTTTTAATCCTTAGAGCCTTTCAACTTGTCATTTTAATGTTCAGCTAAGTTATTGTGAAGCAAACAGATGAGACACTTACGGTTCCCGTCTGGGCCACATGTGCATCAGATCCACCACGCTTTCCTTCAGATCCTCACAGTCCCAGAGTAAGGGCCTTGTCTGAATGCAAACAATGTCAACAATGTTTTACCAGATTGTCAGGGCAAACGATCACTTCCCAGCTTTAACGCATTTTCACACATATAGTATAGATGACACTGAAGAAATTCAGATAAACAGCCCTTCTTAAGAGTATTACCAGCCTCTAAAAAGAGCCCTGGACCTCCATACTAACAGCCAACATTTGGAATGAGAGGTGCATTATAGCTGCACCTTGTCCCCTGTCCCTGCATGTGGAATATCAGCGAGGAGAGGGCATCTGAGGATGGAGCTGGGGGCTGCTGGGATATACTCGCTGCTTTCCAGTAGCAGTTGAGTTTCCATCTCCAAGACCAATTTTCCATCCTCTTCCTCCTCCTCCTCTTCTCTGCCACTGTCTTTTGCAACCGTTTCCAAGACTCCACTAAAACACAAACAGATGTCTTCGGCAAATCGCACAAACCCCTGCCTTCTCCTTCCACAATAAATGAAACATTTATAAGGCTGTTTTTCGCTGTCTTCTTGGCTCCCGGAGCAAAACACTGTGCTCGAAGAAAAGGCTGCAATCCATTAGGAGCCATCAAATAAAACTGGGGGCACCTAAGGTGAATAGGGAGAGCCCTCCCCGCACCCAGAAATGGGCGTTACCTGAACTCCCCAGGTAGGTGGCGCAGAGCAGAGCGGTGCCCTCCAGGAGGCGGTACGGGGCAGCGCAGGCGTCCTGCCAGCAGGACCTTCTGCGTCAGCAGGCGCTCGCGCTCGGACTCCAGCCCCCCCAGCCGGGCCACCAGCAGGCTCCTCTCGCTCTCCAACTGGGCCCTCTGAGCCTCCGAGGACGCCAGGCCCCGCTTTGCAGCAGCCATCTCTTGCACAACGTCCGCGTGCTGCTGTGGGGAAGGGTGGGGAAAGTGCCAGAAAACCCAAAATCTTACAAACGCTTGGAAACTCAAGACAATTCATACTGTTACACATGTACAGTTATGCATGTATAATTACTTTCCCTGAAACTGGAACCGGGGAAAAAATTCAAAGCTTCGAATCGGTTTCTTCCAGATTTCAGTCATATCACATTAATGGTCAGATCTAAGTTCTTAGCTGGTTGCCAGTTGACAGGTAGAATGTTAACGAAATGTTTCATCACAGTTGAAACCAAAGGAAAACCATGCCTGCAGCGTTCTACTATCCAAACCTGGAGTATCTGAGGTTAGGGTTACAGTACTGAGGGTGGCAGATCCTCCCAGACAGTAGCACGCAATCGTGAGTGAGAGTGTGAGTGTGAGTGTGAGTGAGCGGAAATACCAGTCGGCGGCTCGTGATCTCGGCCCGGGCGGTTAGCAGAGCCCTCTGGAGCTCCAGTTTCTGGGAACGCGTTTGAGACAGCTCCAGCTGGAGGCTGGACACCTGGGTCTCCAAGGTTTCCCTGCCTCGCTCGGACACCCCCAGCTGTGCCTGCGTGTCCTGGACGAGACGTCCAAGGTCTCTCTGGTCCTGGAAGACAAACAAGGTTCTCAGGGCTTGGCTTAGGTTCCGCAAAAGTACAGCCGAGCTTGTCTTCAGGCTTGGCGTTAACTCTTTCCTGGCCATGTTTGCAGTAATGTTCAAATCAACATTTTGGCACTGAACACAAACAAGATCTGCATTTAATGTGCTTTATAGACTGTGCAAATGGGGGGGAAAAGGTGAAACAAACACAATTAGAGTCTCCCTTGTGACTAAATGCCTGTAAATAAAAAGATGGAATGTAGGTATACTTTACTCTCAGGAGCAAACTGTTATTGCCTGCCAAAGCGATAAGTTGAGAAGTCATCCATTGGTCCTGCCCCAGTTTCTCTTGGCCTATAGAGTGAGGAGTTGTCTTCTGATTGACATACCAGAAGAAACACTGGGTTAAGGTACCCAAGATTCACAGATTAAAGCTTACATAACCTGTCCGTATTCATCTTTTTTCATATTGTCTTCAGAAGACTGACTCAAAACATGAGACTTGTACCTTGTATTTTTAAAATTGCTTCCAGAAAGAGAGTCTTCCTGTGCTACGCAAAAAAACTACCTTATTTAAATGAAGTGTTTTTTTGTTTACTGTATTTTTAAATTTTGTTTCAATGTAGGTGAGGTGTAAACTGAACATGAGCGCTCTCACAGGAGATGCAAGGTCCGCTTCAGTCACGATACCGTGACAGCACCGACACCTTCCACTGGGGTGGATAGCCGGTTCCCTCTCACGCCTAAGGACATCCATCTCGGACTGCAGCCTCTCCACCCTGTGGAAATGTAGACCAGCAACCAAACAGCCTTTTGTTTCACTTATCACCTTTGTCACATCTGTGAGTAATCCCGTTAAGCTGACATGAATCACCGCTGTGCCTCTAGAAGCAATTTATATATAACTGAAAGGCTATATAATGTGAGTAATGAATATATTGTGTGTTTGTGATCAATTGTTGGTCTCTTCTCAGGAAAATAAAACAGAGCACTAAAGTTTTTACACGAAGCATATAACAAGGAGAGGCCAATGGTGCATGGCTTGCTTGGCATCAGGTTCAAGAGGATCGACATGCGGGAGCGTGAGGATGTGAAGGAAAGTGCGGTAGATCTGAGACACGTGTGGCCGCAGGCGTGTCACAGTGCAGCGCGCACGGCCGTTTCATGCTATACTCACTTACTCTACACTATACTCAACACACCGCATCCCTCTGAGATTTCAGTGCTCAGAGGAATACAAATGATTCTACGTTGCATCCACCATCAAAAACGAGAGTTTCATAACATTATGAACCGTGAAGTACTTTAAGAGGGAAATGCCAAGTTGGGGTTGTCTTTTATTTACTTCAGCAAGGAAGATACTCAAGCCTTTCCAGTGGAAAGACTCGATTACCATTAAACAATGTTCTAAGTAATGTCAAAAAAGCTCAAATATTTATATAGAGTTAAAAACAACTGACGGGCGAGTGTTTCTTGGGTTTCTTTCATCTGGGAAAAAAGCTATCCTGGACACCAGCAGTTATTACTTTTTTGGCAACTCTCTGGAAACAAAGGCTGGACCAATGATGAGCATCAGGGTTTTAATCTTCAGCATGATTGATTGTTTATTTTACCTAATTTCATTTAGGAACGTTGACTTGAAAACAGATTTGCAGATTTCTTATGTTATAAGTCAGAACGTTGATCCGACTGCACACGATGTGTTGAAGGTATAGTTTTATTGTTAAATTGTTTGGTGTGTTAGAAGTTGGAATGGAAAGATTTTAAAGTTTTAAAAATTGTTCAATGTAAAGATGAAATTTTGACACGTATACAGCAGAATACAGTGTTTCTCTCACCTTTTGAGCAAGTCACTGTACACCATGGTTCTCAAGCCGTCTAAAAAAAGCCTTCTATGCTGGGGTTTATTGATCGGTTTGATTTCCGATGTCCACATCTGGAGAGACAATAAAGAATGGATGGGTGGGCAGACAAGGGAATTCTTCCAACAGACTGCAGGGGTAGAGGCAGAGGAATTGTCTTTCGCACACCGGGGGTCAGTGTGTCGAGGCAACTGAGCAGAAGGGTTCTCTGCCCTGTGAGGGATCCTATAAGCTGTAAAATCTGCATGGAGGCCACGGGCGTGTCCCATGTATAAAAGCGTGCTCTCTTCAGGTGTTATGTGAAATTAGTGATTCGTTTACGGCTGCCCAGCCTCAGAGGACCTCAACGCACTTCACCCACGTAGAGCGCAAGTGCAAAGCGCATCTCTATGCATCCCAGCGTTGCATGTTGTAATGCTACCCTGCAGCAGAGGGTCCAAATGTGGCTAAGGAGCGGAATCCTTACCGTTTGTTGGGGAGTCCAGTTCTCCACCGCTTGGCGGTGGTACTGAGACAGTCTAAGGCTCTGCTGCCCCAAGGCACGCTGGGCCTGGGCCAGGCTGATCTCCAGGGTTTGCCTCCTCCTTTCAGACTGCAGCAGGCCCTGCACGGCACCCTCTGTGCTGTGCAAGGCCTGGGTACGCGAGACCCGGATACAGCCGGCGCCACCCTGCCACCGCGTGTCCCAGTCCCAGGTCCCCATCAGTCCACCCAGGACTCTCGTCAAACCGACGTTCACAGCAGGGCTCGAGTTATCTTCGTCAAGTGACGAGGTCAAACGTAGCACTGCGAGCGAGTGAAAAACACGTTGCTCGGAGACGTTACTCATTACTCTACTAGTACAGTTAACAGTTACTGTGACGGGCAACGAGGAACACCACATTCTAATTAAAAGCACTGTAGAGTATTCCAAATGGGAAGATACATTTTACTGTGCGAAAACTATCATTTTCCACCAGGTTTTCGTCTTGATGACAGGTGGTTTTCTTTCGTATTAATAAAAATCAGTTTTAATGTGTCATGAGTCATAAAAACTCAATCCAAACTACAAATCGATTGTTAGCCAAGGAAAACAAAGAAGCCTAGACCAGATAACGCAGTCTCACTGCATTAATTATTGACCCATTTGCGTATTGATCTAGAAGTCAGCTTCCACCGCTTTACAGCTGCACAAATCACACAGCAAGGGCCCAACCACATGAAGTACAGAGTTGGCATAAGAATCAGTGTCGTACCTCACCTGATCAGCAGTGGGATATTGCCTTCTCAGTAAGTCGTCTAACCCAATTAGCCTAGTCTTTGGTCCCAAAATGTGGCTGTTCTTTTCCTTTTATTTGCCCTGTAAGGTTACCCGTGGATACGCGCCACCCCCACACAATGACGGGAGATGAAGGAGAATGCCTTGTGTCCAGATCAGTTGAACATTAACCAAGTACAGAGCATGCGAGTTGGGAGGGGGGCAGCATACTGACCCCAGGAGTACAAAACGGTAATCATTCCAAACAAAAACCTAGCTGGACCTGATTTAGTGACAAAAGTTCTGCCCATCGACCTCATTTATCACAACGATAATCTACAACGGGACAGTGCGACCTTGGGCATTCCTTCTATAAAACGCGGCCACCAGTCAACAAAGCCCACGAAAACAAACTCCACCGGGAGCCAAAGTACCGGAATGGCTCAGCACAGTGAAGAGCAGAGAGTGAGTTTGCCCGCTGATGCCTGGGCAGGGGTGTGTTCAATCGGCAGGGTGTGTCTTCGCTCATCGCTAACACCGATCTCTTACCGTTATCCTGGGGGGATACCTGCTGGTGGGAGTCGTGGCGAGGTGAAGAGCTGCAATAGCCATTTCAAATTTTGAAAAGAAAGAAAGAAAGGAAGAAAAAAAAAAAAAAACCTTACCAAGGCGCACTCAGAATTCCAACCATCGCTTTTTTTGACTCAAATATTGAGTTATAAATGTTTTGTTATGAAACCAGGGAAGTATGAGCTCGCATAGGCGACCAGGCAATACTGAAATAATCTCCACTTCCTTTGATGTTTTATGAGAAGCACATTTGTTAGCTGGACTTTGTGAATCAGGAGATGGAGATGGAGGGATATCACAACGGTGAATTCTTTTGTTTAAAAAAAGAAAAGAAAGCAGTGACTAAAATGTTAAATCAAATTTTTTATTGCCTTGACAGAATTTATTTCATTTTAAATCAAAAGGTCACCCAACTGAAAAATCAAAACAAAACTGAAGGAGAGAAGGAAAAAAAAAAACACACCTGCTTTTTGAGAAGGATACCCATTGATCATTTAATAACTTAAATGATATGCCGGCTTTCCTGGTTAAAATTTTAATGAAACAGAAAGAAAATGAAAGAAATCATCTTCCACACCCTGAGGCTGCCATTTTCCTGGTCATATCACGAACACCGGTTTGTTGCGAGTTAGGTGTAGATTCCAGCCTTTCTGAGCGCAGAGGAGGGCTTCTCGCACTTAGCGTACTCTCCACACCTGCTCTGCGTGTTGGTGATAGAATATAATTTAAGTAAATTCAGCTTTTTCATGAACTTTAACACTGTAGGGTAAGAAAGCAAGGTCTACGGAGTCCCGGTACCAAGGAGGCACCGGACAGAGGAATAGCAGACATTTGGTCATCGCTAGGCCAAGGGCCGGGTTCCAATGGCTTGTCTCCTTTAACTAGCTGCCTCTTAATATTGCGGACGGGGTCAGCTTTAGGATACAACGCCCTGATGACTTTTCATGACTGACCTGAAGACACACAAAATGTAAGTGAGATGATTTAGAGCAGCAGCGCAGAAACTGAGAGGGAAAAACGTTGGCTTTCTTTTGCACAATGATACCAACGTTTGCGTACAGACAACTTAACTCAAGCGCTTTCTCTCTCGACTCACACAGTCACAGAGACTAAAAGAAAGTCTGGTAACTCCTGCTTGTTTATCCCAGGCTGGCGTTTATCCCAGCATGCACCCACTGTCCCCCGGAGCCAACTGAAGCCGCACTTCTTGACGTCCAGCAACCTCAGTCCCGTGGCACTCCGACACGACTCCATTGGTCCTCCCACACCTGCGCCGGCCCCTCACAGTATCGCATTCAAGCTTTTGTGAGCATGGAGGCGAGAAGCCTACACGTAGGCAGCAGGCCGAAATCTCAGGGCGTTTAACCGGAGGGGGACTGGAACAGTGGCTATTGGCTGGCTGTGATGGCTACAGCAACCCTTCTTCACCGTGGGGAAAAGACACAGTGGTCCTGATTCAAGGGGTATGCAGGACCCCTTTATTAAACATCTCTCCATTCTAGTCTTGGAACCCCATTAAGGACACTTTTACTGAGGACATCTAGAACCTTCTCAAATCTTCTCAATTGGTCTGTACCAACAACTCCAGGTTTTGAACTCTGGAAACTGATATAACAAACAACCCTTAAGGTACCCCCTCCCCAATCATACAAACGCAAATCTATTAATTGAAAAATGCCCATTTTCAGTATGAAAAATGGTTGTCTCATCCCCCAATAACCTACAGCTGAAATAATTAATAAACATAACCGACACCAGCTCTTGCTTTACCAGTTCAGTACATTTACACCCTCGGCAAGGCAAAATTTGACTTGGAGCAAGTAGTGCAAGTAGAGAACAATGTTCTCCATCACCTCATAACTTATCCGAACACCTCAAAAACGCAGCTCTGTCAGCCCTCGTCAACCTCGAGTGCATCGGGACGTCCAAGCCTCATGGTCCTTTACTAATTGGGAAGGGGGGAGGAGGGGAGGCAGAACGATCCAATGCAGATTCACCGTCGGCTGTCCAATGGGCAAAAACGATGACGGGGTAGAAATTTACAGGGCTGTCGGAGGACGCAAAGCCTGGAGCTCAAGGCAAGACATTTACTTACTGCATTCAGTACGCGGGAAAAATTCAATTAAAGCAGAGATTCAAGTCTTGCTGCATCCCCTCATCATGGGTCTCAGGCCTTTGGTTTCCCCACGTCTACCCTTATTTTTGTGAATAATTTGTCCTTCTCAACTTTGACGACATTGTAAGTCAGGGAATTGATGCCGTCGCGGTTCATAGTCTCTCTGGTGTGTGCAATTCTGTCAAACCTGCAATAGAAATGAGAAAATTACTATGGCTGGCAGCATACTTCAGTATCCTTGACACATACAGCAGGGTCACTTAGAAAGCAACGCCGCATATCATCAGACCTGAGGTATTACTGTTTTATATGTATAGTTTGTGCGCATATTCCAGACACTCAAACACACACACACACACACACACACACACACACACAACAGACACGCAGACACACACACACACTCAAACACGCTCTCTCACTCACACAAACACAAACATGACAGAATAAATAAAATCACAGCTAGAGCAAACTGACACGACGCCGACGTCGGGGTATAAAGTTTCTCGGTAACCTTCGCCATGGCAGATCAATGGGAAAAGAGCAAACGGAACAGCACAGGCTTCCCAGATCTGACGCCAAAAGTTAAACATTTCCACTGGGCTCCGGACTGTGGCCCAGCATGCGAGAGAAACCAAACTAAGCCCGAGCGGTACCTCTGGGGGTTGGGGTCGTTCTGCTTGTCTCTGTGGTGACGGATCATTCGGCACTTCCCGATGTCGCCGCTTGGTCGAGATATGGTCATCCCTCTGGAGCTCAACCTGGGAGAGGGAACAGGTCAAACCGCTCATTTCTGGAGAGAAGGCGTGCACACGCGAGGTTCGGGTTACTGGAATGTGGGTGTGTCGCTCATCACTTTTCATAAAGAGAAGTTTTCTTTGGAGCCCAGCCGTTCCCTCCTGTGTCCCCCTCCTTGTTTAAAATGCACAGCTTTTGAAATTTCTTGTGCAGTAAAAGTTTGGGAATAACCGCACTCTCCCCACTTCCAGGCGCCACTCAGAGGTGACAAACTGATTTTACATGTTACGGCGCACAAGCCCCATACAGCACAGACTGATTTTGCATTCTACAGCACAGAAGCTACAAGGATAAACTGATTTTACATTGCTCATCTATGTATTTAATACTACTCAAAACTCGGACATCCCTACAGCAGTAAAATTATTGGAACTTAAATCGTCCTATTTGCAAACGCCAAAGAAGTTCTTCAGGTAGAAACCACACTAAACTCTTTTTGGTGACTTGCAACTTTCTCGTAGTCTTTTTGTAGTGAGAAGCCATTCTTTCTCCTCACCCACATGCCAGGTGGACAAACTTCATTGTTGGGTACAATGGGAGAGAAATGAAAGGTTAGGCATGATCACCCAGTCAGCAATTATCTTCAAAGATTTTATATTCAAGCTTAACTCCAGCTTTAACATCTTAGGAAAAGTCACAACTGGAACGTAGTGTCAAGTGAATGGCAAGTTATAAAGCTATAAACTAACGATCTTATCCGTTTGTAAACAAAGGCAGCATCCTTCTAATGGGGCAAGCAGCCAAATCACTGGTAGGACATCCAGGATTCCAGTGTGGAGCGTACTGCGGAAAGCCCTCTGCCAGAACAAGGCTTTGAGGCGCGAACGCTGCCAGATACCAAAGTCCACTTCCTTCCTGCATTGGCCAAAGATCACGTGCAAATTCTCACAGAAAGGAAAAATGACATCTTTGAAATGCTAGTTTCCTCTCTACAGGAGAAGGGTCCTTTAACATTGACCTACTGGAGCTCAACACTGAAATGCACCATCTGTTGCTTAATGGTATGCGAGCCCCAGGTGTCTGAATTCAGTGAGAGACAGTTCCATTGAGGGGAACAAGGAACCGTTCTCCCTTTCCCAGAAGTAGGAACACACCAGCCCCCAGCCCCCCTCAGTCCACAGCCTGGCTTTATGACTTGTCGTAACTGCACTGTGAACTTGTCCGCTTCATTCCTCTGAGAACACGCATATGTCTGTAACGAGGAATTGCTCATTATTCTGAGATCCCTTTTCCAATCCACGCCACGCGCTTTGCCGACAGTGACCGGGAGAACGCACCAGAGGGGGCAGCAGAGTGCTCCACCCAGACGCTGCCCGCTGTCCCTTGATGGGATTTTCCCGAAAACCGTACCTGTTGTAGATGTCGTCATCCTCCCCTCCCCAGCCCCAGTACTCGTTGGGGAAGCCGTTGATCTTCAGGAACTGCTGCTTGCTCATGGAGGAGACCCCGCCAAAGTATTGGTTATAAGGCAACCTGGGGAGATGAACAGACATTAAAAGGTTAAATGGCAACAGGAAGAAAAAGTCAACACAAACTGAGCTGCGCCCGTGGAAACCAGTTAGCACTTGAAATACTTGGATATTTGAAACCTAAAAGGGAGAAGTGTGGAAACAGAACGACTGCAGAGAAATAACTGGTTACAATCCAGAAACTGGACGAACATTTACCATTAGAGAAGACTTATTAAAACTTTTTACTGGTTAATCAGTTAATAAGACTTCCTCGGCTAAAACACGGTGCTGGCTCCAGGACGGCTGACGAGAGGAGGACGAGGGAACCGCGAACTGAGCTCTCCTGCCCCCCCCAGGAGTGAAACAGGGAGATTTATCAGAAATAAAAATGAAAATTCGACCAACAAGAACACTCCCAGTGCCAACAAGGCGCTTTTGGTTGAGTTAGGGGTGACATACCTGCAGTGCAAGTCAGAGGCGTGAACGCATCCCATTCAGGTGCCGTTCGGTTCCGGTCCGACCAACCCCAACTCACGCCTCGGCACAGAATGGGGGGGGGGGGGGGGGGGGGGGGGGGGGGGGGGGGGGGGGGGGGGGGGGGGGGGGGGGGGGGGGGGGGGGGGG
>JAOVYW010073564.1:3336-19791 GCA_025775045.1 Hiodon tergisus
CTGTTGAACCAGACCGACATGCCTGAGTCGAGGAGATGAAAATCTCAGCAGCCTACAGCTGATCACCACACTCACTGGGGGTTACTCAGAGTACACTGTTGAAACACACTGTTGTACTCTGGAAACTGTTGAACCAGACCGACATGCCTGAGTCGAGGAGATGAAAATCTCAGCAGCCTACAGCTGATCACCACACTCACTGTTAAGGTACGGCGGCTGGGCTTTCGGCAATCCACTCCCCACTGACCTCCAAATGGACCTGATGGATGTGCCGAAGAACAGAACCCTCACTAAGGTACCCAGATCCCTCACCGCTTTTTATGTTGGAATTACAGTTACCTATTAGTTCTTAACTTACTAATCAACATGCATGCACACCATATTACAGGACTGTTTAGGTATTTTACAGAATGTCGTATGCCTTATTCCAGGTCTGGTACAACCCTGAGGGATACCACACCATGCCGGCCTACCTGAACAGCCTCAACAACTTCATCCTGAGGTCCAATCTCCCTCCTGGCAAGGACCCACGGCAATACGGTGAGTGGAACATGGGTTTGTGGAGCGGTTAAAGACTGACCATGACACTCCCCCTTTACCAAAGGTCTTAAACAATTTCATGATGAATAAGTGAAAGTGGGGAAGAATTCAGAATGGAGACAGTAATTACCTTCCACGAAACTCCTGTAGACTCCAATTTGTGCACATAGTAACAGACTATTGAAGACTGTTGAAGTGGTTTTATTACATGTTTTTCTCATCTGATCCCCTTCAGCGATTTCTGTTTCCAGCCACCCTTACCCAGGCCAGTTGCAAGAGGATGATGTCATGTAAGATCCTCTACATTTTATATTACATATATATATATACATAATGTTTGTTTCAGGTGCCTTTCCCAGGAAGGAAAATTACAAGGGCCCAGTTTAGATCTGTTTATGGGACCCACTGTTTACAGCAGGAGCAACGTAGCTATTTTTCTTTGGCGTTTGAAATCAACGTGGTGTATCTTAGTGTTCTGCGTAAAGTGATTTAAGATCAAGTTGAAATTTGTCCACCGTTTTGACTTACAGTGTTGGAACACACTCGATCGTTAACCAAGATGATAGCTTTACTGACTTGTATGTGTTCTAGAGGCTTCTTTATTGATCAGTTGGCCAACTTTATGTATGTTTACCTTTAAAGTAATGCAGGAGGCAATTCATTCAGTCCTATCTTTTTCAGATAAATGCAAAAGCTTTTATGTGTTTTGAGCCAGTAAGTTGTGTAATAATTTCAGTGCCGTAAAAGATGCGCCTGGCCCACAGCCAGCTGGTGTCGAGTGTAAAATTGATCACGGCGCGGAGATCTGAGCCCACCTACAGAGCATCCATTACCCCCCTAGTAATGTTCACCTGAGAGCCGTGCTCGATCGTCGGTGCTCCATCTGGGTTAGCAGGGTTTAGGAGAGGTCACATTAATCTCCCTCACGAGGGGCTAGAGTCCAAGCCCCGTGAAAACACTTCAAGGTAGCAGATCAAATCATTTTAAAAACACCTGGGACATTGAAGTAGTCATTTTGAAGACACTATTTTGTGAATTGAGCGCGGACACGGTTATGCTCCGTGGTCTCGTTACGTTCTGTGGTTGGGTTATGTTCTGTGGTTGGGTTAGTTTCCATATCCTCCCTGCCTTTCCCTTGACCTCACTTCCTTGTTCTGTTTGAAATAAAAGAGTGGGCTACATGGCCAGAACATGACTTTGTGCAGAACTTGAAGGTAACTGAAGCTTCCAAGCAAAACGTTTGAGGGAGATCAAAGGTCTTGTGAGAGGCTCAGAGAGCCAGATTAACATTTACTTCCGAACTCTGCTAAAAAAACTATTAAATAGATTAATCAACGTCTCACGAGCAGAAGCCTGAAAAATATGGGAAGTTCAGAGAATAAGTCAGCTACTTAGAGTTAACTTGTATGGGCTTCATTATTGATTTTTTCATACGTTCATCGCATTGGATTATGTATGCAAGCAATAATTAATTGGACACTGGAAATCCCATGAACGTTCCGTTGACCTCTCAACTTTGACTTCTGAGCCACGTGTCTTCCCCTGCAGGATACGCAGTCTGGTCAACATGCTGGTGTCCCTGTGTGTCCTCACCGGCTACTCCATCATGACAGCCAGCTTTGTTATCTACGAGGTTCAGGAAAACCAAAGCGGATCCAAGAGCATGCAGCACATCTCGGGCGTGGGAGAGCCCTTCTACTGGACCATTAACTTCTTCTACGACATGGTGAACCCTCACCGCTGCCCATCCTTTTCATTTCCCCCCAGTGCCGTGCAATCGACTGATCCACATGGCAAAACGCTGGTCATCAAAGCTTTGTTTGTGGCTCACTAGTGCTTGCATTTGTCGTTGTTTTTGTTGGTTGACTTAAATGCTGTGGTGAGGTGGTTCCTAAATATTTTGCATAGAGCAATCAGAACTTTTCATTCGCAAGGAATCCCAAACGTGCATGATCAACCAAATAAAAAATGGTTACGTTTGTGGATGTGACAAGACTTTGCATTGTATACTTGTGATTGTGTGTATGTTAGTTTTGCGTGGTTACAGGTATAGATGAGAGCATGTGTCATTGTTGTCCCACAGGCTCTTTACTTGGTCCCAGTCGCCCTCTCAATCGCCACGATTGCTGCCTTTCAGCACCCAGCCTTCACCACCGATCAGAACCTGGGCGCCTTGTCGCTGCTCCTTGTGCTCTTTGGGTCAGTGTTCCACCCTGTCCCCGGGCACAGTATAGCCTTCGACACCTACCCCAGAGGTTTACCCATCCCTCTCCGTGACATGGCTACTCCCCCCAGCTACTTCGCGTTAGATCAGGCATAAGCCTGTCTGCCTGTAGAGAGGCTTATGGATGACTGTGGTGAAAGATGGTGGGCCCGAGCGTTAGAATGTGGTCTCAAAGAGCAGTGGTCCTTGGATCCACAGTTCTCTGCAAGGGAAGGGATGAGGTAACGGTTGATTCTTGTTGTTTTGTAACAAGACTCTACAGAAACTCACGCCCACTGAGCTCTGACAATTAACACCCAGACAGCACACAAGTGAAATAAGTGGTTTCCTTCTTGCCCTCTCTCTTCCTCCCCACCATTTAAGAACCTCTCTCCTCTGACCCCAGCACCCCAATTACCAAGTATAATGAATATAGCTGCAGATCATTTAGCGCAAAGGGAAAGGAAGCGGGCAGCACATTATTGGTTGAAAGAAGAAGCTATTTGTCTTCTTGGCGTTGCCTTGGTGATATTTATTTTCTAATATTTTAGGGAAGAGAGTTCTCTCCCCTTGTTTTCTCCTCTGTTTTTAGTATCAAGGCCTTCAGCCCTCGTTTGTTCACCACTTCCTACTTTAAACGTGTTTTCTTATTCTGCGGTTCAATTTATCTTTTTATTTTTAAGCCTGTTTCTGGATACAGTCAACTGATATGCAAAAGTACAGTATCTTTATATTAATTGAGTAATGTAATTTGGTAACAGTAACTAGCAGCCATAAGGATTGTACTTCCTAGGTATCGCATCTAGCCCAGGTCACCGAATATTAAGACCGTTATTCTGGATTTCCAGCTTGTTTATAATGTAATGGGTTAAAGTCGACAATGACGTTCCTATCCTTCTCCACTTAGCTTTGCTTCATTTCCATGGATGTACCTGCTGTCAGGGATCTTCAAGGACTCAGAGACGGCCTTCATCAGCTATGTCTGTATCAACCTCTTCATCAGCGTCAACACCATCATTTCCACCTCGGTGGTCTACTTCCTGTGGCAGCTCAACCGGGAGACAGAGGTGAGGCAGGAAAGTAGAAAGCATCCACATTTAGGTGCAAAGGATTTTATACCTTTCTGCTAAGGGGCCTGACTATGTTCCATGCCCTTCTAGTGAATTTATTTGTTTATTTTTGAAAATCCCTCAGGAAAGTGCTAGTGATCCTTCTCTAGTTAACCATCATTTTAATGTTAATCTTATTTTTACCAAAACCACCAGCTTATTTCCTGGGAAAATTGTAGACCTCACTGACTCCCTCTGCCCTGTCTGTTTTGCCCCCCCCCCCCACAGAGCATCCACGTGGTCTACCAGATCCTGAGCTACGTCTTCCTCATCTTCCCCCAGTACAGCTTTGGGAATGGGCTGATGGAGCTGTCGCGGGTGGAGATGCAGTCACAAATCCTCCGTGGCTACGGAGTGGAAATCCACACAAACGCCTTTGACATGGATGTGCTGGGCTGGATGTTAGTCGCCATGTTCCTGCAGGGCTTTGTTGGTTTCTCCCTGCGCCTGCTGCTCAACACCTTTCTCAAGCGCAAAGTCAGGTGAGCTGGGAGTTGCTGTTTGGATATTAATCAAGGGCTATTTAAGGAAACCTGCAGCAGTTGGGTTTCATTCCGACATCAATAATCGGACAATAATCCCTATAAACAAGGAGGCGGCTTAATTGTCGCTGAGCAACAGATGGTTCTGATTCTAGGGTAATATAAAAATAAGTGGAATTGGTGTAGAATTCTGGTTTGAGAGCCCACACGTAGCATGATGTCTCTTCCTCTCTTTACTCCAGGAGTCTCATCTGTCGCATGAAGGCGGTGCCTGTGGTGTGGTCCCAGAATGAAGACGAGGACGTGGCAGCGGAGCGCCGGCGTGTAGCTGATGGAGGGGCCAGCAATGACCTGCTGCAGGTCAACCAGCTGACCAAGGTCTACCAGCACCTCAACAAGAAAGTGCAGGCGGTGAAGCGGCTGTCTGTGGGCATCCCCGCCGGAGAGGTGCGTCCATGCAACGTCCTCCCCAGCTTTTATGGAGGAGTTTCAGATAAAAAGGCCTGTTAACCAGTCTAGTTAGATACAGCCTGACAACTGGGAGATGGTCTTTACTGGCCAGCTATTCAGATGGCCATATTTTGTTATAGAACTTGTCCATGTTAACTTGAATAGAATGCTATCACTTCAATGGATGTTAGTTTGTCAGAGGGAGATGGTAATGTGTGTCTCCACCCACAGTGCTTTGGGCTGCTCGGTGTGAATGGAGCGGGAAAGACCACAACATTTAAGATGCTGGTAGGAGACATCAGCCCCACAGACGGAATGGCCCAGATTCGCAACTGGGACGGGTATGAACATTAATTTGGGGCCAAAGATTTTCCCTGTAAATTTTTAACTGCATAATGAATGTAACTATCCTTCACTAGGAACCAAAATGGTTAGCCTTTATGCTTAAAGGACAGAGATAATTGCATACTGATTAAATTGAATAATTGTTATACCGATGCCATCGACCGATTAGATAGTTAATTCAGTATTATAAAAAGTGTTACACGTTACTTTGGGCTTGGTTTTGACAAATTGCTTTGAGCAATAAGTTTATAATTGGGAGACACTTGACTCTCAGTCCACCTTTTTTAGGTATGCAGTGGAAAAATTATAGATTCGGCCCTGCCCTTTAGATGTGGTATTTTCCAATTAACGTTGCATTAAACATGCGTGCTCCACATACGTGCCCCCAGGACAATACTGGACATCATGGACTGCCGTAGCAAAGGTGTCAAGATCGGCTACTGCCCCCAGGTGGACGCGCTGGATGACCTGCTGACGGGCGAGGAGCACCTGTACTTCTACGCCCGCATCCGTGGCATCTCCAAGAGGGAGATAGGGTCGGTAGGTAGCCCTGCCAGGAGGTGGGAGGTGGGAGATGGATGGTGCTCCTCTGTTCTTTCAACAGAGTTTGATTTGACAGGAGAGTTACAGTTGGTAGTTAAAGGTTGGCTCTTCCCCGTTATTGATTGAACAGGAAGTTAATATGATCATGTGAGTTTGTGTCTGTAAAGATACCCATTGGCTATTGCTATAAAATCTTTACACAAATGCATTTCGTAAATGGAGTCCTTGATATTTAATTGAACATGATTCTAAAGGCATTTTAATCCCCAACTGAGGCATTTTAAAAATCAATAAACCAGAGTACATTCATAACATGTGCTACTGTTTCACAGACTGTCGAATATTTTTCTTTTGTTTTTACATGAATAATTTGTTTATCTTCAGCCTGTATGGTTTTGTAGAGGAACAAGCTTTGACTCATTTGATAGTAAAGAGAGTGAATAATTCTGCCAGCAACGCAGCTTTCCACTAAGCCTTACAGACTGGTGAACTTCGCATTACTCCTTAGCGTTTAACCCATTTTTACGACTTTGCCTGAATATTGTACATTACTTTCAGGTAGTGGAACAGGCATACACAATGTTATTTTAAATGAAGATAACACAAACAAGCTATAAACGTGGACAGTATTTTCAAAAGGAAGAGCTGAAAAGTAAAGATTTGAGGCCAAACAGAACACACACCTAGGACTTACTTGTTTATTGCTTGTGCTCAGGAAAGTTCTCATGTTTTTCAAGATTGTCTTCAGGCAGTTCCAGGATTGGTGTAAACGTTAGATGGGATTGTTTTGCTGTGTTTCCAAACGAAGGCCCATTCCTGTAGCAGGCACCATTTTGCCATTCCCACTCCACATGGTTTACGCTTGACAATCCATGCTTACTTACCGGAAACGTTCTTACTCCCTGCTGAATTCTAAAGCTTGGCAGCATTATCTTCAACATGCCCCAATACAAATCATGATACCACTGTACTAATAATAATAATTTAGATGAGGGAATCATGACAGTGACACTAATTATAGTCATTATAGTTACTGATGCCATTATTTGTGCATTGTAAAAATAGCCTCATGGTGACAGCTGACAACAGTAGCATTTTGCTGTTTCAATACCTTCATTTCCCTTCAGGGAGTCAGAACAGTGTGTTATGTGTTCTTGTAATTTTGCAACAGAGTTAGAAGAATTTTGACAGAACATTAACTAGTGGCTGGGAGGAGGACTTGGGTAATGCAGGTCCCTTGTCATTACTCAAGTGGCCTGAGACATGAGTTTGTCCAGTGGGGATTGTCTATGTGTGCCTTGGTGCAAGCACTTGGTTCCAGTACTTAGTTGGACCATTAACCTGTGAAGTAACTCAGTAGGGGGACATTGTTGTGTGAACTCTCCTGATCCCGTATACATTTGTGAGCCCATAAAAGGTAGAGGGGGGAGGACTCGAGGTGGCTATAATGGAATGAATATAAAAGGGTTGGCTATTAGGCACTTTTGGGCCACTTGGTGGTCCATGTAATTGAAATGCAAACAAAGTCCGTCATAGTTAGTGCCTTTTAATGCACAAATCCAATTTTCTAAATGGGTGCATAACCTATTCAATGGGATGTGTTCAGTCAGATGTTAGATCTTATTTAGTCAGGATAAAACCTTGTTCAAACCTATACAAAACAAACGGCCTGGATACTTGCCATTTTAAAGATGAATTTCAAAACGAATGTAACAAGTGTACATTTTTAAGAAGGAAGTTATACAGGGTAAGAGTGAAGGTGTAAGGGGCTGCTACTACGATAAAGACATTGCAACAAAGAAGAAATTTGAATTTAGCTAAATATACTTTGGTTTACCTTATGGAATAAATTGTATTATGTTTATTATATGTTGATCATTTATAATATGAGAGCCCTGCCGTGTTCAGTGTCTCCTAGGATACTTTGCTCCTCGCGTGAGCATCATGTGATGCATCATATGATGGTCTCTTTTGCGTCCTTTCCAGGTGGTAAACCACATGCTGCGGAAGCTGCAGCTGGACTCCCACAGAGACAAAACCAGCGAGAGCTACAGCTGTGGCACACGCAGGAAGCTGTCCACCGCCATGGCCTTGATTGGGCACCCCCAGATCCTGCTGCTGGTGAGAACCACCACGTCCTTATTGCTCCAGTCGTACCCAGACCATTCTGTCATAGCAGTGAGCCCGAACTGGACAGCGGCGTTGTGCAGCAACTAAGGAGCTGGATCCTTGACCACTGTGCTCTTAGTTTTTTGACGCTGTGTATAAGGGCATCCCTGGTTGTTTGTTTTGGCTTTCCCCTTATCCACTCCTCTCTCCTTGCCCACAGGATGAGCCCAGCTCAGGGATGGATCCCCGCTCTAAACGGCACCTGTGGAGGATCATCACGGATGAGGTGAAGGGGAAGTGTGCCGTGGTGCTGACCTCCCACAGGTAAGCTACGCTCTCGTGTCCACTCCCTTCTGAACACAGGAGTTCATGTACGTGTACGTACATATTCGTCAATGTCAATTTTTCAGTACATACTGTTTTGACTGTGATGTTTAACTCTTCGTTGATTTTGAATTAAAGTGAGTGAGGGGAATTTGTCTGAATATCTTTTTTATTGCACGGTCAGCGATTTTATAATGTAAAAGATTTACTGAAATCAAGATTAACAGCCCAGCTAATTGCTTGTTTGCATTTTGTATGAACACAAACCTAATTCTTGTGTTAACAAGTCTAATCTACCAAAATAATTTAGCCATTCAGCCATTCAAACAGCATAAAATTTTTCCCATAGGTCAGATAAACATCCTTGGTTCTACATGAACAGGATATCTGGAAAAAAATTTTTAATAGAGCTGGAAGTTTTAATTAATTCTGTTTGGTGTTCCTTTTGGCGCAAAGCCAAGTCAGCCTGTCAACACCATACTGCTCGGCATGGTTGCTCCTCATCAGCAAGGACTGGAGGTCTTTAGAGAGTATATGGCAAGACTTGAAAATTGTTATACATTATTTCCCAGAGTCAAAATTTTCAAGAAAAATAGGCAATAATTCATTTAAGCCAGTGATGGAGACTTGCATCTGTATTTAATGCCAAGGCTGTGGTGAAGACTTGAATGAAATCAACCTATTTCAGTACTTTATTTTTTAACCCGTAAAAGTGATTATTTTTTAGCATTCAAGATTACTATATGCATACTCCCTTTAATAAAATGCATACATATCATGCTTAATACAACAAAATGGTGGGTGAATCATATTGTAAGGCTCTATAAATGGTGACAAATTAAAGGAAAATCGGTGAGGGTGTCCGGAGGCTATGTTATGCTGTCCTGGTTTGGGCCCACTTTTGCCCTTGGAGGGAAGGGTCACAGGAAATAATTACAAAGTTATTCTGAGTGATCACCTTCATCCCATGGTGAAACATTTCTATCCTGGTGGGAATGGTCTCTTTTAGGATGACAATGACCCCATCAGGGCATGAGGGGTCACTGAATGGTTTGATGAGTGTGATAATGATGATGATCTTTGAAGTTACCAGATCTCAACCCAATTGAACACCTATAGGAGATTTTGGACATTGCTCTCCACCACCATCATAAAACACCAAATTAAGTGATATCTTTTGGAAGAATGGTGCTCCATCCCTCCAGAGTCCCAGAGACTCATAATATCTATGCCAAGGCACATTGACACTGTTCTGGCAGCTTGTGGTGGCCCAACAGCTTACTGAGACACTTGAGACACTTGTTGTTTTTTCCTTTAATGTGTCACCCTTCTGTATACATACTGTAGCCTATAGCTATGCATTTGACAGTGTGGGTTTATGTGAGCTAGTGTGGAGGGAGTTACCAGCTGCAATTGGTGATGGTGTGTACCGATGCATTTCAGTATGGAGGAGTGTGAAGCCTTGTGTACTCGTTTGGCTATCATGGTGAAAGGGCAGTTCAGATGTCTGGGATCCCTACAACACATTAAGAACAGGTAAAAAAAAACCTCTCACTTTTTCTCACTCCCTGTCTACTTTTTCCCTTTCTGAAAATGTTCCCTTCCCTCTTTAAGTTCTCTATCGTGCCCATCATTGAGGATCATTCCAGGGTCCCACACTCATGCTGTTGTCAGTGGTGAAAGCCTGTTGATGATGTTTCCTGTCTGCATTTGTTAGATTTGGCAGGGGATTTACAGTTAAGATGTACCTGGCGGTGGGACTATGTGACGTGGACACCATAACCAGCTTCATGCAGCGCCACTTCCCCAGCACCTACCTCAAGGTGATGGCAGGAGCAGAGTACTGCGTCTAGATCAGAACTTTTTAAAAATGCTTTGTAACTTTTAACAAGACTTTCTCCCCCAGAGAAATCCTTAGATATTCCGTAAGTGCTTAGATTGTACGAAGTACGACACTTAAGGTAGATGTGGCAGACGTTCTCATCGAGCTTGATGGAGTGAGTCTCAGTATATTTAATCTCTTCTGAGGTGTGCCTTTCTGCTCTACATCCACATGCAGGACCAACACTTGGCCATGGTGGAGTACCACGTGCCTGTGGCTCCAGGAGGAGTGGCCGACATATTCGACCAGCTGGAGTCCAGCAAGGCAGCGCTGAAGATAAAACACTTCTCCATCTGCCAGACCACACTGGATGAGGTGAGTCCACCATACAAAATTTGTCTCCAAACAGCATTATAGAATATAATGGATGATGGGAGAGCTTCGACTGCCAGTTCTGGAGGTCTGTTTGGGCCATTAGCTTTTCCGGATCATACGCCAGTAGGTAGACAATATGTTAGGCGACTGGGTACATCTCACTGACAACCCATCCGAGTTTTACTATTACAGTAAGTTTCTTTTGAATAAATCAGCGATTAAAAAGAATAAATATAAATAGGACAGAAATCAGGAAAGGAATTCAAAAAATCTTACAAAGATCAATGAGTATGTTATTCTGTGGGATGCTTAATTGATCTGACAGTCTGGTGTTACATCTGTCCTAACTGCAGTTGGCATGTTCTCCACAGGTCTTTATCAACTTTGCCATGGGGAAGATAAACATGGAAACCATCTCCCTAGATAGTGAAGGATCAGACGCTGCCAGCCTGGACTCTGCGGAGCCCATTAACTTGTAGCAGGATCAAAGGTTGAATAAATACACATTGTTTTCCGATTTAATTTAAGTAAGTACTCAGTAATTTATTATGAGAGGCTATGTGGAAGGTTTATGTTTATATTTAGTCTAAAAAATTATTCTTAAAAATTTTATGAAAATGAACTTGTGCTGAAATACTTCTTAGAGGTCAGGCTCTTCCTAGACTTTTCTTGTGTTAGGAAACGGACTTCATTGATTGTTCTTGTGATAGCGTTTTAAATCTTAAGTACTTTTCTAATCACAAATTCAGATTAGATGTTTTACCATTAATGGGGGTTTACATAAGCAGTGATGGGTGGTATCCTAGTCTGCAGTTAAGGACAGATTGAAATATTTTTACAAAACATGAGATCAAGACTCAAGATGTGTGAAGAACTCTCAGAGAGGGCTCACATTTTCATGGTTCACTGTCTGAGGGAGTATAGGGTGGGAACCCATTGTTTTTTTTTCTAGTAAAATCCATACGGGAAACTTCAAAAACTTTATAGAAATGTTTTCTTTTCCCAAATACTGTATATTTTCTCATATACTTCAACACACTTTAAACATGTAAGAATGTACTATATTTCTTGTTACATTAAATATATTTTTATGTGAAGACTGGCTGAAGAGAAACTAAATTATTGTTTGCAGTGTAATTACAAGTAATTGACTGAGTAAGTCCATAAAACCTATTTCAAAACAAATTAAATAAACACATTTCATGAATGGGCAAAAAATATAAATGTACATATACGGACGGGTGACAAAAGGAAAAACGAACAACAGTAAGTGTCAGGACCTGGGTGAGGGGAACGTAACAGCCTGCGGACACATATATGGAGGTATGTGGAAAAATTGTGATTTGACAGGTTCAAACAATCTTTTTATTATCAGGAATAAATGGTGATGATGATGATGACAACATACACTGAGTACAAGGTTGGGTAATAACAGAGGATATGAGATGGACCACGCAAACGGTGTCCCCGCAAATAATATAAAGGCGTTTTCCTCCACCTCTAACTTGGACCAATTAATACTAAACTAAATCCTAAAAACTAAACTGCTTGATAGAGAAAAGGGGGTGACACCCGCTCACTACAAACCTACAGTATTTAACAATGGGTTATCTATGAGAGGAGTTGTATAACCGTGGGTTTCTTACCTAGTCCTTCTCCAATGATGAGGGAAAACTGGAAACTTAACGTTTTGCAAAACTTCTGACTAAGCTATAATTACCAAATAAAACACTGGCACCCAAACAACACCTTCTCTTCTCACACACGAACCAATACAGAATACAAAGGATAGGGATCGTACGTTGATTGGACGGCAGACTAATGATGACTGACAGCACACCATGACCAGGGGAGGAACCACTCACACAGTGACAAACCGACACATCTGGGGGAGAGAGGGAGGGGAACAAACAGAACAACACCACTAAAACACATAGGGAAACAACAGTAAGGTGCTGTGCAACCATGAGCTGCCAGAACTTCAAATAGAGTTTCTTGAACTCTACTGGAGGGATTGGACGAACTATAGATAGTACTGTATACAGTAACAACCCCCTGGGTGTAGGGCATGTTGTTACAGAATCAGCAGAACTGGAATTAAACAGCTGAACAAAATGTAAAGGTCAAAACATGATGAAAATTTTTAAAAAACACAATCAGCTTCTCTGGCCCAATAAGAATTTGTGCCAGGGGTCCCGGGTTCGAGTCCTGGCTTGGGGTTTCTGTCTGTGTTGAGTTTGAGTTCTCCCCGTGTCTGCTTTCCTTCAGGCCCTCCGGTTTCCTCCCACCGTCCAAAGACTTGCAGGTTAGGTTCATTGGCCATGCTAAATTGCCCTGTGTGAGTGTGTGTGTGGGTGTGGGTGTGGGTGTGGGTGTATGTGTGTGTGTGTGTGTCTTCCCCCAGCGATGGCGTCCCGTTCTGAGTGTATCCCTGCCTCGCGCCCTATGCCTGCTGGGATCAGCTCCGACATCCCCCGCGACCCTGACCAGGATAAACAGTTTCGAAACTGGATGGATGTATGGATAGACATTTTGAGCTCTTCTTCTTTGGTCTAGATGACAAAATGTTGCTTAAACTCTACCAAATCTACCTGTTTGTATGAAAGGGTTATTTTATTCGAGTTTGGAACTCGAGAATTATTGTTTAGAATCTGAGAATTTTTTATGTTGTTGAGCGGTGGTTGTTTTGGAGTGCGTGAAGTGTGTTTAATAAAGACTGTCTCAAGGGTTGGAGAATACATTTATGAGAATGTGGCATAGCAGGGTCAGTGCGTATTAAGTATCAACTCCAGCTTGATTTGCTGACCAAATATTTAATCAAGTGGATGGATGAAGACAAATACCGGATTTGTCGAGGGAAGAAGGGAAGTGAGGGAATGAGAGCGATAACGGATAACCGATAACATTGCATGGTCCTGAAGGACATATTTGCTGGTTTATTATTTGTTATATGTTGCACTTGCATCAGTTTTAAGTGTATTACAATTTTAAAGTTGCAAAAGCACATATTATAGGTGCGGGGCTTGCCAGATAGACCGCGGTCCGGCCTTTTCCAGAGCTTTCTTACAAACTTACTACAGGAAATTAGCAGGGCTTCCTTTCACATTTGGCAGTGGCCATTTACTCGACCACAGCTTTCGCCTTTACCAAAGTGTTTAGTTATTGCTGTGAAGCTATCCTTCACCATCAAATTCAGGGTGTGTGCATGGTATGGTAGATAATGCCAACCAGTAACCCCAACTGTGGTTCTGATGTTGCCCAAACATGTCTCTTTTCTCTTTCATCCCCCTATGAGTGGTACCTGCTGCTGGTTCCAGTAGTCTCAACATTAGAAGCAGTACATTTTTCTTCCGTCTCAGCTGGGTTCCCTAAACTCAACTTTGTCAGCTGCAGAGTCGGATGTATTGTCTTTTGTTTTGCGGAATTGTTTTGTTTTCGTAAATGTTGTCTTTGAGGTAGAAACTCGTACAAATTTAATCCAAGTTTCTTATCTCGTTTTTGAATTTAGAAAAAACAATCTACACCTATGGTTCTGCCTGTCCTTGATTCCTATCTGCCTTGTGGGTAAGGGGTGAATAAGGGGAGGGGTAAAGTATCTCTCTTTGACCCAAAAAGACTAGGACACTTGATATGTATTGTAATCGTCATCTGTGGAACCATTCAAATATCTTAACTGAAGCCACACATTTCTTGTTGTGCACTCATTTGAAAAAGAAAAAGAAAAAAGAAAACAGCAGTCTCTCCTCTAGTCTCCATAGCAGTAGCTCCTCTGATGTAAAACTTGTTTGAAATAATCCTGAGGCTTTAGCAATGATCCTAAAAACTGTTAAAAAAATACTAAAATCACTGCAAAACTTGAAATGAAATGCAATGCAATAATAAGTCGAAGGCATCTTTATACACACAGAAAGAAATACTCCTCACAGCGTATTAACTTGAGCTGAAGCCAGTTCCAGGAGTTGATATTTCGCAAAGCTGGCCATGGTAATTATTTTAATTACTGGATATGGTAATTATTTTAATTATTGGACATGGTACAAAAAAGTGCACAGGTACAAAAAGGTGCAGAGTAATAGCAAGCTAACGTTTCAGTGACAGGTCTGTTATCAATGCTTTTGTCATACTGGTACAAAAGCATCAGATTCTAATTACTTACCAATGCCACCAATGAATTACCTAGCATGGTTAATTGACTCAAAGGGCACCGATTTCTGCATTTGAAACTGTTGAAAAGTTATATGAAGCAAACCTAATCCATCACATATAATGGAGCACACACATAATTCCAAAGGAGGAATGAGGCACATTAATTCAGCAGGTTAATTGTGAAAGTTAGAACAATCAGAACTATCCTCTGTGGGGAGTGAGTCCATCTCGAGGTCATGTGGATGCACGCAGACAAAGCCTGGACGAAGGGAGAGACATGTAAAACACAAAACAAGATATGCGTAGTAATGTAAAAACATTTTCTAGAAAGTTTTGCTGTAAGTTGTTCAGAGTTATACAGAAATGAGAGATATAGTAATACATAGATTAGGAATATGGTAAAAAAATAAAAGAAGAATAACCAAGTGTATTGAAATCCCAGTGAGCGCAGTTAGATCAGTAATCAGGAATTGGAAACCGCATCACACCACCCAGGCAAGAAGGAACCAGTACATACTTATGCCAAAAGACTTAGAGCTGTTACAGCAGAAGGCTGCTCAACCGAATATTAATGTGTGGAGGTTGAATACTTATGCCAGCAACATATTTCTGCATCGGACCATTCAATATACCATTTATAATTCTGTAATATGAGAGAATTGGTCAGGGGCCTGAATCCTTTTGCAGGGCACTGCGTTTGCTTTAAATCTTGACATAAAGAGGTGTGAAGATTACGGTGGCTAGGGGGAATATAAAATAACTTAAAATATCATTATTTTCCTTGGCTCCCTCTTCATGGTGAAATCATTTACGGATTTCCTGTATCTACTCTACGTACTGTGAGTGCGTGTCACTCAATTTGCATCAATTAGCCACCCTCATCCCCTCCTACTCAGGGCCAAGAGACAGCTCAGATGTAGATGTAAGATGTAGATTTATATAGATGACGAAATGATCTCAAGTGAACACAATGTGCTCTTAACTGTATTATTATTGTTGCAGTCTGTCTTTAAAGCCCCCTCACTCAGTTAACCTGCCGATAATGACTGTAATTTTTCACGCACTTAATTACAGTATCATTTTTCTGACCTGTGCCCATCGGGGGAGACACTTGGTAGGTGACATCATAGGGTCCCTTGCTACCGGGGCCATCTGTGAACTCCGTCCGTCAGATTCAAGCTGGAAAACAAGGTATCGGGTCTACTCTGACTGAAAGAAATGCACTGTTACAGCTCATGTGTTGCAATCACTGCACATTGATACTGGACTAAGTTGTATTTTCCTTTCACTAATTTCTTGTCAATATAGGGATACAACTGTTATTCCTGTTATGCACTAATAATACAGATTTCCCCTGCTCTTATGCCAATGGGGCAAGGACCATGATGGCCTTCCCCACCGCCTTTTCCAGACAAAGAACGATGACCCAACAGAACCTTTTACTCAGACCAGACCGGATGGACAGGATGGTTCTTAATCCTCTTCAATGCCCCCCCCGCCCCAATTTCAAAATCAATTCCTGAATGGGTTTTGAAGTACCATTTGATAACATCAGATAGACCCTTCGGAGGTTACTCACTCAGATGCTTCTGGAAATCTTTATGATATTGAATCCGTTATGAATAACGGTCCACAGTTGGGAGGTTCTGGGCCCTTTGCGCTTTGTGTTATTGCCCAAATTCCCCTCAAACCTCCTAGACAGCAGGTCACTTTCATCCATGGTGAGACGCTTTAACACCCTCTGGCAGCAAGTCAGGGGAGTCAGGCATATAAGACTCTTGGCATTCAGTGACTCTCAGTTAGGGAACAACATCTTCCTCCGGGACTATATTTCCAGCTGCCAAGGAAATGGGGAGAGAGAGAGAGAGAGAGAGAGAGAGAGAGGGAGGGAGGGAGGGTGAGGGAGAGAGGGAGAGAGAGGGAGGGAGAGAGAGAGAGAGAGAGGGGAGGGAGAGGGAGGCGGGCACCTCCAGTCAGGCGGCTAGCAGTCCTCGGACGACTCCCGGT
>JAOVYW010073565.1:0-19790 GCA_025775045.1 Hiodon tergisus
CTAAAGGATATTTTGTGCACAGAACTAGTTTTACCGAGTAAAGACTGTGAAGAACAGCAATGTCTAATGTTATTAGTTTTATTATTATCTTAATTGCTCATTTATTTGTCAGCAGTACAGTAAATAACGCCTATCAAGACGGCAGCGCTTTGTTCCTCAGTGACTATGAGAAAAGGAGCGGGTGAGGCGATAAAGACAACACGGAGGCCAGGGAGGAAGCGGAGCCCATGTGTGAAATGAGATGCACACTTCCATAGGGGACCATCTCGTGTAATAATAGTTTGATTATGACAGCAGATGGTCGTAGTAGATTTACAGTAGCATTACATGTCCTATCTTTAGGAAATAGAGTAGCTCCAACAGTACTGTGGCACGCTGCCAGGTGCCACGCCTGCAAGCCTGGGGAGAAGCCCAGTCCTGCCTTGACTGACAGCCATGCTGTGAGGCCACGCCCACAGCCAGGGCATCGTTGTGCACCCGAGTGTGGTTTTGCTAATTGGACCACACTCCATTTCTGAACCATTATCAATTAGATCATAGAGCAAACATTTTATTTTAAAGCAACCCTGTTTTTTTGATGGATTTGGGTTATTTTGTGGCAGGTATTTTAGATTTTGAGAGGTTTAGTTTATTTTGCAAAAGGAATAGAGTGAATTAGGAGTGTATTATATAGATCTGATGTCTGTGTTAAAGGCTATTAAATAGTGAGCAACCCCTCAGGATATATTTTTAAATGCCTGAGAAAAACTGTAACTGTTTGCAAATGTTTCCAGGACTCCAACGTTGCATATATAACTGTAAACGCATCTAAATCTCGACCTCTTATTTGTGGCGAGAATAAAATGATTTATTTTCTAAAGCAGTTTTAGTGTTATACTCCGTTTTGCGAATATCTAGGGTTTCATTTCGTTTGAGAGACACATTATCATGATAGCTGACCATATGTTAAAAATATGAGTTTGCAGGTGCTAATAACAATTATGTTAAATGCAAGGTATAGTAAAAATTGGTTTTAATGTTCATGTTGTGAAGGACCATTAAACTGCCGGAGAGCTCGATAAGGGAAAGATGGAAATTTTGGTGTTGGTAGACTGAAGAGAAGCCAGAGGCAGTCGCCAGCAGAAAATAATCTCAGAAAACGAGACAGGGATGTACAGCTGTGGTCTGATAACCCGTCGTTGTCTTTTAATGAAACTTAATCTTCTCCATCTTCTGTTCATCACACAAAATTTTAGCGGATAAATGCATACAGCTGACTAAGGATAAAAGTTTTTATTTCAAACATGATGCTTGGCCATTGTGTGGTCCAACCCCAATATGTTTATGTCAATCAAAGTTTATTTGTCATAGCATGTTTTTAGAAATACAATTTGTCACAAGGTGCTGAACACATCCAGAAAGAATTTAAAAATCAGAAAACCAAGAGTCAACTAACATGTTAGACCTAATTAGAATAAAAATGAATAATATGTTAATTAGTGAAGAGCTGATTTGATAGCTCAGCTGCTTCAGATCTGTTTGGAGGGATAACCAACAGTGCACTACAGGTGGTTAATTCTTGATTTTTGGCTCTTGCTGTCAGGACTATACTGGAGATTGAACCCCTTTTCGGTTTGGCAACAGTTTATCCTTCTCTTGTCAGGGAGCGGGGGGTGGAAAAAGTCTCAAGAGAAAGCTGTTTAGGAGCTGACAAACAGAGAGGGGGGGAGTACATGAATTTCGGGTTTCTTGTTCTGCAGTATTATGTAGCCTCAGCAGAAGCAAACTATGGCAACTTACAAAAGCATACATGTGTCGAGATGCAAGGGAAGGTATCGCGGGCCAGGAATGTGCTCCGAGTCCTTCTGTCCTCCTTAGAACACAGCCAGAGCCACAAGAATGGACCTACCAATAGAGAAGCGTCAACGAGGAAAGCTCATTGCACCTGAAAGATTTTATGGAAAAATTCCGAACTCCAATCTTAGGAACCAGGTTGGCTAAAAGGGCAGACCAAACATTTTTTATCTGGATTTAAATATTGAGGTTGAGTCTGATTTCAGACAAAATATTATAAGCTATCCCATGATAGAGAGGTTCATTATGAGAAGGCTTTACAACCAAATTTAACTTTTTGCATATTTAACATATTCAAAGCTTAATAAACAGACATTGTTTATTGCATGGAAGTTGGTTTAGCATTAGACTTGAAATAAGACGGGGATATTTTAATTTTCAGTCCACATATTACATACTGTTTCAGAGCCAGGTAAAACTGATCATCCCTTAAACCATATATAAGTGGGCTGAGACATCTTGAGGCGAGAATGAATGCAACATAGTTGAAATATCTTATGTTCAGGAATAGCTGTAAGTCGATCCCTTGTACAGCCTGCTCTATGAATGGGCACCACAGCTGAATCAAAGACAGCAATAACTGGAAGCCATGAAGGATGACTGTTTTGAGGCCTTTAGAGGCAGATTTCTTATTGTCTGTTGAGGCCATTTTTGCTGCTTGCATAATTTTAATATAGGCATAGAGAATGAAGCCTGCCATGATCAGGAAATAGAACTGAGAGATACCAGACCGGACTTGACGATGCCAGTTCTCAATAAAAAAAATCTCTGCACTGCATATATCGCCACTGCTGTAGACATTTAGGGGAACAGAGCAAACAAAGATGAGGAGAGGGAAAATCCACTGGAAGGAGCTGATTACGTGAATGACCAGGATGCTGTGCACGGCTCGCTGGGGAGTGGAGATTTCAGCGTGTCTCAGAGGCATGCAGATGGCCACGTAGCATTCCAGGCTCATGGCTGTGAGGGTCAAGGGCGTTGCAAAAGTCAGATTGACCATAGCTGCCCAAATAATGATGCAGAATCCAACGGGCAAGATGCTGCGAAAATACCTCATAAAAAGTGATATATCAGTCAGGATAAGGAACATGCTGTCACAAACCAGAGTGTGTGCAAACAGAATGTAGCGGGTATTTGTTCTGAAGACTTCCTTTTTTATGAAGGTGAAGATGAGGATACCATTGACAGAAAGGAATACCCCGACCAAAACCTGGACAATTAACACCTTCTCCTTCTCGTGTACCAGGGAAATTGATCCAACGGTGATATTCTGTGTTCCGTTTTCAGCCATTCCGAATCTAGAGCAGGGGAAACTGTAGAGCATGTGATATTGTGAATGTACACATGATAGATGCTACCAGGTATAGGAGAAATTATACATTTCATACATATATTTTACCAAATTAGCAGCTCTATTTGGTTCCTATACTATCCTTTCATTCTGCTTCCCTTTAATGAACATTGTTATTTACATCAATATTTGCACTATGGATGCTCAGAATAAATAAATCATAAAATCACAAATCATTTGAGTTATGAATTACCTAGCGCCAAGTCTCTTCCAACACCAACCTGTGAAACAGTGGCCAAAGGGTCTCGAGGATGATGTCTTTATAGCCAGTATTGAACTGTAGTCTGTACGGGATTCTCCTAGGGACGCTGTTTGGAGATGTTGACGAATCAGATCCAGGCACCAATAACCTAAAATAGCTCTGAGATTCAGAACTTTGACATGTATCCCAGAGGATGAACTGTTCCAAGCATTGGCCCTCCTTTCATTTGTTTTCCAAATGCTCCTGTGTATGACTTCCTGTGTATTTGTTGGGAAGTGAACAACACTGGTTCTCCTTTTTGAATGTATTTGCATAGTGCTACGGTGATTTTTTTTGTACCTAAACAAAAGGATATTTTGTTCTTAGAACTAGTATCGGTGTGTAAAGATTGGGAAAAACAATACTGTGGCACACTGCCAGGTGTCACGCCTGCAAGCCTAAGGAAAAGCCCAGGCCCACCGAGACTGACAGCCAAGCTGTGGGGCCACGCCCACAGCAAGGACCTCGTTGTGCACCCGAGTGTGGTTTTGTTAATTGCAGCACATTCCGTTTCTGTACTAACATGAATTAGATATTTAAAAAGCATGCACACATGATGATTGAAACCAGGTATAGAACACATTCTGAAGTAAACCTAGTATTGTGACTGCATCCAATGATTACATGAAATACAACAGTTGTTGAGACATTTAGTTCAATAAAGATCATTTAACATAATGTGTTGATGTGTAGATGTCCAAATATGTGGTGATAAATTTGTCGTTTGTCTCCAAGATTTAACTAATGCTACGTACAAGTACGGCCTTTTGGTCAATATAGACAGTCAAGACTGGTAATTTTTATTGTAGGCAGTGATTTCATACTAAGTAGCAACATCAGAGAAATGCAATGACGTTTCCGAGTAGTAGTCAACATTTATGTATTTCCCATATATATCTAGATGCGGTTGTGTAATGATCCAATTGATGCTGATATTGATGCTAGCCTACATTTTTGTCAGCAAGATATGGTTGTCCAACTGGGAAAGTCATGGTGTTTATAACAGCGGGTCAAAAGAACGTCCACTTTTTGGAATCGGAGCGAGAGATATGTGCTTGTGCGAACAAGATTGATGATTTTGTAGATGACACAAAAGTCTTGAAGGGACATGCTTGTGCAACGAGACAACTGGTGTAATTTAAAGATTTTTACTTTAAAAAAGAATATGTTTATCTACAGTATCTACCTCCATCACTCTCTGGCTCTGGCTCTGGTTCAATAGCATTGTCTAGTCTCCACGAATCCGTTCCCTCGCTATAATCCTCACATTTGACGCATTTCAGACATCTGTTAACCGTTATGGTAGTTTGGAAAAGTGCAAAACCAATTGACGTGCTTCTGTGATGTAAGGGCGCCTCGTTTGATCACATGGTTTCCAGCAAGGTGTCACATAGTACTGGTACGTTGTGCTTCTGAAGTGTTGATGCAGCTTCGTTGAGGCCTGCCTCGAGTGCAACATCCCTGGATTAAGGTCGTCAGAGTTTGAGTCTACACGGTAGCCGGTTAGCCTGGCACAGAGGACTCTGGGAAGTTGGTCCAAGAAACAGCACTGGTTCATGTTTATTTTAGCGTAAATTAGCCATTACTCACAGTGATACATTTTCACGCACGGATTTGTGGTACAATTCGGTGAGCACTTCAGTGAGCACTTGGTTTGAGGAGGTACATTAAAACTAAGTTGGTTTTGGTGGATTAATTAACTTGTTTTCGTACCCCCACTCTTACCCTTCTGTAGTCTGGGGCAGTCCAGTTGTGAAAATGTTTTTCTCTCAACACTTCTGTCTTTTTGATGGTGTAATAGTATAGTGTTCTAAAACTACCCTGTAAGAGCAATTGACCCATACGCTGCTTCTCGTACTTCTTTGAGGTAATCCTGTAAGCATCGGACAAAGAGATTAGGTTTATACTTGTCACGAGGGTTTGGGGCACCAGAGCAAGGATGAACCCAAGCACAAAACGATTCCTGGCCCGACACGGCTTTTGAGACAAAGCAAGGAGACTTGGGCTTATTCAAAATAAACATAAACTTTAATGCCACATTGACACAGGTTCAAAAAAACAATGAATCCCAGCAACAAAACCTTAGTGACAGGGTTATATAGCAAACAGAAAACACATTGAGAGGTGCTGGGTGAATGAAAACAAAGAATGAAGAAAACACATGAGTTAGTGGAATGTTAATTGAATAGTTAGGTGAATGAAAAAATGTGACAGAGTAACAGAAGAGGTGAAGGTTAACCGTGACATTACAGAGTTGCAGTAAAGCTGTGATTTCCTATTCACATTCCAACTCAGACCCAGTTCAAGCCCTAACCCCTGTATTTTTTTGTTTTGTTTTTACCACAGCACAAGTTGCATCGCCGTAGCTAGGAATTAAACTTGCATCATTACAACCTTGTGGCACGCCGGGACGTACCCGATCTGAGGCTAGCCAGGGGGAGTGTTCACACCATTTATTTTCCTTTCTTAACCAACCTAAATCATTGAAATATCATCGGGAGAACAAAACAAGATAAGGATAAACTGAAATTAACCATTTAACTAAACTTAAATATTAAACACCTAAAACCCTTAAATTGAATGCTTTCTTTTCTTTTTCTATTGATAAGTGTGAAGCTTAAGAACTGCAATGGAAACACAAATAATGTCTTGAATTTTAGACAACTCAGACAAAATTATCATTGCTTTTTGTCAGGCAGTATTAATGATAGAGTTTTACCTTTGAAAAGCTGATAAAGTATTTTAATGGTAGATTAACAGGAAGCGTCTGAGAATGTGCGTGTTGTGTAGGGCACTGTCTGTGTCTTTTGTAACTAGTGTCTGGGTCGGTTAAAGGGTTATTCTTCACATCGGAACATCAAAGAGTGGGTTTTACATTGCTGCAGGGCTGTATATGAGGTTAAGGATGGGGATTTACTTTACTGGTTCATGAACTATACCACTGCGTTCAAGTCAAGCTTAAAAGGCGTACACTATGTGGTACTGAATGATCATCAAAGCAATGTTTAAACACTTGAGTAGTTAAAAAACAGTCAAAACTATATACGGAAAATTCTACATTGTTTCAAGAAAATTGCTTTGCAAACTAATTTTGATAATAGAGTAAAATCAAAGCTATAGGACGCGTTTAACAATCTGTAAATACACACACATTTGGTCGTTAAGATTCTTACGTCAGATTAACCAAAACAAGCTAGGTAGCTGATGTTAGGATAAAGAGAAGTTAAAAGCCATGGAACTATATACAAAAGAGGTGTCTGTCTGCAATGACCTTAAAGGAAAACGCTTATTTACCAGATTACATATTACACTTATTTTATTCACGTGGTGGATTATATCGTTTTAAACTCCAGATTATGTAAAAGATGCCATAGTAAATATTAGAATATGCCTCTGGCCTGTGGATGATTTTTCCTTAGCGAAACTGATGGTAATGTTGGCTATAAAAAATACTTTCAACTAATCAAAACTTTTGCAGTATCTCATGTTCTTGACGTCATAATATATGCAAATACCACGTCAATACTTTTCATTGTCAATGAAAATGACATAGTTTTTCATTGGTACTTTAGGTCATTAATTATTGAATGCGAAAAAATAAGGTGGAAAAATTCTGGTAAGATCAATTCACATAAGTTCATATTGTACAAATTTCAGAAGAAATTGCCAAGTAACCTTTTTAAAGCTTTTTAGACTGTGGTGATGACTGAAGTAAATGTTCCCCAGTGAGGCTGTACATTTCTTACAGAGAAACCCCAGTGTTACAGAAAAACTTCAGTCTGTCAAAAACATATATAATACATACCAATTCAATTTAGCCCATTTGTCAATTATTCTTATCTATTTTAAAATGGTTTCATTCATGTTTATAAATGATGGGTTGTTAGTTCCACCTTAGACTTCTTTAGTAATCCAAAATCAAATCGACGTTGTTCATTGTATGGAAGTTGGGTTATCATTAGACTTGAAGGAAGACGGGGATATTTTCTTTCTCAGCCCACAAATTGCATACTGTTTCAGGGCCTGGTAAAACTGATCATCCCTTAAACCATAAATAAGTGGGCTGAGACATCTTGAGGTGAGAATGAAGGCGACATAATCGAAATATCTTATTAATTCAAATAGGTTCATGTCAATCTCCAGTACAGCCTGCTCTATGAATGGGACCCACAGCTGAATCAAAGACAGCAATAACTGGAAGCCATGAAGGATGACTGTTTTGAGGCCTTTAGAGGCAGATTTCTTATTGTCTGCCGAGGCCATTTTAGCGGCTTGCGTTATTTTAACGTAAGAGTAAAGAATGAAGCCTGCCATGATCAGGAAATAGAACTGAGAGATACCAGACCGGACTTGACGATGCCAGTTCTGAAGCAAAAAAATCTCTGCACTGCATATACTGTCACTGGTATAGAAGTAGAGTGGTACAGAGGAAACAAAGATGAGGAGAGGGAGAATCCACTGGATGGAGCTGATTACGTGAATGACCAGGATGCTGTACACGGCTCGCTGGGGAGTGGAGATTTCAGCGTGTCTCAGAGGCATGCAGATGGCCACGTAGCATTCCAGGCTCATGGCTGTGAGGGTCAAGGGCGTTGCAAAATTCAGACTGACCATAGCTGCCCAAATAATGATGCAGAATCCAACAGGCAACATGATGAAATAATAGGTCAAAATTAGTGTGATGTCGGTCAGGATAAGGAACATGCTGTCACAAACCAGAGTGTGCGCAAACAGAATGTAGCGGGTATTTGTTCTGAAGACTTCCTTTTTGATGAAGGTGAAGATGAGGATGCCATTGACATAAAGGAATACCCCGACCAAAACCTGGACTATCAACACTTTCCCATTCAACAGGGGAATTTTGCCAACGGTGGTATTCTGTGTTCCGTTTTCTTCCATTCCAAATCTGCAGCAGGAAAAAATGCAGAGCATGTAATGTGTTTAAAAAAATTCATAAATAAAAATGAGCATGTACACAGAATTAAACTAGGTATAGAACACAGTATTAAGTAAACGTTTCTCAGAAATAATTCTTAATCAGTAGGAATACTATGTTCCTGTCTGTAGACAACACTTCTAAAGGTGAGATCAAGATCCATCTGTTTCCCCAGTATTTGCACCATGGATGCAAAACAGAAATAAATCATTAATCATTGGAGGAATGAATTACCTATTGCCAAGTCTCCTCCAACTCCAACCTTTGTAACAGTGGCAAAATTATGCTAAGGAGGATGTATTTATAGTCTGTATTGGACTCTCTCAGGGATGTTATTTGAACAACTGTTGACAATTCGGATCCAGGCAACAATTACCTTAATTTATGAAAATAGCTCAGAGATTCAGAACTAAGACATGTATCTCAGGGGATGGACTGGATTGAATTACTCTGTCCAATGTACCGGTCGTATTCTGTATTCTAACTGTGAATTAAAGTAAAAGGACGCAGCTGTCTTCCATCCACAGGCGTATGAGCAATGAAGAAAGCTGAGTCCTTGCCCCCCCAAACGTTTTCTGTGGTAATTTTCAAACAACTGCTTAATTAAATGCAGTGTATTTGTACGGGAAGGATCTCCCTCCAGATCCCAGTCCAACAGTGTCGTGTCTTTATATGTTGTGAATAAATTTTCCCTGTGCCTTGAGCTAGCTGGCGGAACAAGCGGCAACGTGCAGTGTGTTATTATGTGTTTTACGCTGGTCTTTTTTTGTCTTTGTTAAGACAAAAGATCCCCTCCAGTCTACCTACTATCTCAGAGTGCAAGCTTGTGACCTGTGCGGTGGGCAGGTGGAGGGTGGGGCAGAGGCGAACTGAGTGGGGAGCGTGCACCTCCTCATTAATCTCGTTTGCAGCACAGCGCAGTGAAGTAAATGTAGGATTCACGAGTGTGTGTCTTTGACATGCTTGTACATTTCGTTTGTCCCAAGCGATTTATTATTAACCCTCCATGGCAGAACCAGTCTGGCCATGCCCAGGTTCACGGGGTGCTCCAGGGGTCCCTGAAAGTCCTGCCCTTTTTAAAAGTGACACTCATTTCCACCGATAATTTTCGAGATACGCGACTGTAACTGACTGTCCCCAGTCCATCTGATGCTCCTCAGGGAGGGCTCTTTTCGGAGGACTCTAGGGACAAGGAGAGATCCTGACTACCCCTTTGGGTATATCATTGGTTAGAAGGTTCTTGTACCTCACTGGGTGGGGCAACATGCTGTTCTGGCCTTGATTTCTAGCCAAGGGCTGCAGCAGAAGAGAGTGAGAAAACATCTGTTCTCTGCTTTTAGGGAACAACGTGGTTTACCTGCTAATGGATCTCTGTGACTGGACGCCAGAGTTTGAAATTACCAGCTAGGGGGCTATGGCTGATGATGTCATCCCCTGGCGCCAGAGAGAGGGAAATGTAGTTTGTTTGGACTGTGCATGGTCCCTGCATCATGTTGCTAACGACTAATATTAAGGGTAAAAATGGTATGTCAAATTAATATTGTAGTTATCGTGTAATGGTGCATTGCACGGTAAACATACCATAAATGTTCATATATTGCTTATTAACAGGTTATGTATGGCTTATGAATGTGTTATAAAGTTGTTATCTGAGGGCTTAAGTTTTCCCTAAAGCCTATATAGATAAATTAAGGGATATATGGACAGGTTTTTGCTGATGATTATAAAGGAATACCCCGACCAAAACCTGGACTATCAACACTTGTGCCTTTCAGGGGGAAACTGTATGTGCTTCAGTTTGTGAAAGGAAAGCCAGAACAATGGGGAGTCAAGGTGTATTTCCTCCGTGGCCCGTGACTTCGTCTTCGATCGAGGTGCCAAAACAGAGCTCTCTGAGCAGCGCAAGATGGTTTTAGGTCATGGAGCAGTATTGGTCACCCACCTGTGCCAGAGAGTGTATTTGATGTTATCATAGACGTTGGTATTTTATTGGTATTTTACAACTGTTTGGACCCGTTATCCATTAAAATCGAAAATTAAAGAAGTTTGATTTTTTTTTTAATAAAAAATAAAAAAACAGATTTAATCTAATTCCAGAGTGCATTAAGGACGGGATAGGGGCATCATTATATTTTTCACAACCTTTGAATATAATTCAGGTCTGAAAGGGTTTTGTTGGATGTAACAAATACTTCTGACAAATCAATTTCACTTTTAGTTCATTTAATTTAGCCACTAATGTGTGAGTTCGGTGACTTTTTTATTACAATGGCTTAGAGACAGCATAATACACTGAATTCTTATCATTTCATTTCTGATAAGTACATCACATTGTAGTATACAGCATTAAAATACTTAATATGCGTCAATAATTTTCGTTAGGTGCAAATTCGTCCTGCTCGATAATAAAGTGATTAAGTTGAGTACATATGTTATAATTTCAAAATATATTGCCAAGTAACCTTTTTAAAGCTTTTTAGACATGACTGTGATCATGTGTGATGACTGAAGTAAATGTTCCCCAGTGAGGCTGTACATTTCTTACAGAGTCGGGCCACCCCAGCGCTAAAGAAAGATTTGAATCTGTACAAAGCACATATATTACAGACCGGTGGCATTTAGCGCAATCGTCATTTTTTCATTTAAAAACTGTTTACTTCACGTTTATAAATTATGGGTTGTTAATGCCTTCTCCTTTAGTAATACAAATTAACATGGTTTATTGTACAGAAGTAGGGTTAGTCTTAAACGTAAAGAGAGTTGGGGATATTTTATTTTGCAGTCCACACATTACATACTGTTTCAGAGCCAGGTAAAACTGATCATCCCTTATACCATATATAAGTGGGCTGAGACATCTTGGACCGAGAATGAAAGTGACGTAGTCAAAATATCTTACGATTCTGAATAGCTTCATGTCAATCTCCATTACAACCTGCTCTACGAATGGGCTCCACATCTGAATCAAAGACAGTGATAATTGGAAGGCATGAAGAATGACTGTTTTGTGGCCTTTAGAGGCAGATTTCTTATTGTCTGTGGAGGCCATTTTGGCAGCTTGCGTTATATTAACATAGGCGTGGAGAATGAAGCCTGACATGATCAGGAAATATAACTGAGACATTGCTGATCGGACATAACCGTGCCACTTATCCAGAATTAAGAGTTCTGCACTGCATATATCGCCACTGCTGTAGACATTTAGGGGAACAGAGGAAACAAAGATGAGGAGAGGGACAATCCACTGGAAGGAGCTGATTACGTGAATGACCAGGATGCTGTACACGGCTCGCTGGGGAGTGGAGATTTCAGCGTGTCTCAGAGGCATGCAGATGGCCACGTAGCATTCCAGGCTCATGGCTGTGAGGGTCAAGGGTGTGGCGTAAGTCAGATTTTCCATGGCCACACAGACAATGAGGCAGAATCCGACAGGCAACATGATACGAAAATAGCTCAGAAGGAGCAAAATGTCGGTCATGAAAAGGAATAGGCTGTCACAAACCAGAGTGTGCGCAAACAGAATGTAGCGGGTATTTGTTCTGAAGACTTCCTTTTTTATGAAGGTGAAGATGAGGGTGCCATTGACATAAAGGAATACCCCGACCAAAACCTGGACTATCAACACTTGCTCATTCACTTGGGGCGGCAGGTAAATTGTTTCAGCTGTGGTATTCTGTGTTCCGTTTTCAGCCATTCCGAATCTGGAGCAGGAAAAAATGCAGATCGTGTGATATGTTGAAAAATATGAAGTATGTACATATGATGCAGCCAGGTATAGAACACATTATTAATAAAGCTTTATCCATACATGTTAAAACCAAGAACCAAGAACAAGCCTGCCACGAGATACTGAAGCTGCTTAACAATGCCCTCAGCTTCTCGATGTTTTATTCCTTAGGTGTCTACAGTTGTGTAATTTCCCAGGAGTTCTGTCAACTGCCTTTGGTGTCGAGGATTAATTTTCCAGTTTTCCCGTTTTGCACAAGGTTTTCTATTTTTTGGATTAAATAAAATGTTGTGGATTGATTAAAATATTACTAAGTTAACTGACATATTGTGCTCCAATAATATACTTAGGTTCCTCTTTCCTTTTATGAACATTGTTATTTACATCAATATTTGCACTATGGATGCTCAGAATAAATAAATAATAAAATCACAAGTTATTGGAGTTATGAATTACCTAGCACCAAGTCTCTTCCAACTCCAACCTGTGAAACAGTGGCAAAAGGGTCTCGAGGATGATGTCTTTATAGCCTGTATTGAACTGTAATCTGTACGGGATTCTCCTAGGGACGCTGTTTGGAGATTTTATCAACTGTTGTAACCAATTTGTATCTAGGCAACAATGACCTTAATTCATGTAAATAATGCTGAGATTCAGAACTTAGACATGTTTCCCAGAGGATTGACTTGAATTACTGTGTTTACTGTATTGGCCATCTTTTTTGTTTTCCAAATGCACCAGTACATTATTTCCTTTGTATTTTTTGGGAAGTTTAAAAGTAAACAGTAGGTGATAGAGGTTGGTTATTCTCAGACCCTCAAAGCAAATTTCATCCTGATTTTCATCCTATGGTAGATCGAAGACATTGAGCTGTCAGCATCTGTAGAGAACATCGTTGCATGAAACTTTATGGAGATTTTTTGTAATTTATGCTTATGTCAAGAAAGCAGAGATTGTGTCATGACAGTGGGTAGAAAATCTGTGTCGTTTTAGAACCGACCAGCCTGGCATTCTGTGCCTGCCTGCTGATTAGCAATAGTCATCAGCTGTGTAATCGGTACAGTTTGAGGCAATGGTTTAATCAGCCACGGCATATAAGGCTGCGGGTTTGTTTAGTCGGGGGGGGGAAGGGTTGGTGATGGTTTAGAGCTAGTTTCTGAACCAGAGAATTATTTTTGCTTTGACCTATTTTGTATGAGATGTTTCTTTGAATGTTTTGTTTTGGCTTTGAAACTTTGTCTTCGTCTTGTCCCTTCTGTACCACTGGGTGGTGATTGTCCCTTTATTCAATTTAAGATTCAATTTATCCTGAGAGAGTACGACCGGTTTCCTCGAAATCACCTGCCTTTGTGACCCCAGTTATTTAACAAAGTGCAGTTGAACGAAATCGGCCACACCCAATAGCTGTGTTGAATACTTTCTATAAAGGTTGCTGCTTTTTCCCGTTTCCGCGTATAAAAGATTTATCTCTGTGTGTTACTGCATTACTTTGAAGCGGCCAGGCTCCAAGGACTTGCTCCCTGAAGGTCAGTCAGTTTTTGTAAATAGTTCAGAAGGCCTCCTTTAAGGCTTGAGGTAATGGTATGCATTCATCTGGTTCATTCGGGGCATTTCAGATTGTTTGCTCGAGCATCTCTTAAATGTACCATGGCAACTTCTAAAATGACTCCTTTACTTTGAACTACGGATTCATTCTTCTAAGACTTTCTTCTCTGCCCTCATGATTAATGGTATAATCCCCTCTGCCACCAGTGGGTTCAAACAATGTAGCTTTTTAGTGTACAAATCTTTTCTATGCATTCCAATGTTAGTTCAACATTAAGGTATTAACTATTATGCGAGTATAATACATTTACAACACATAATCATTTTAGCATTTCGTATCCACTCTAAAAAAAACTGTACAATACTAGTTTCCTCATTTTAAATAAAGTAATGATAATGTGGAAGGAGAAAACAATATTTAGGTTGGTAAAGCACAAAGATGTAGATGTTTTATTATTTCAGAATATATGATTAACAACAATGTATAAACCTTTTAAAATGTAGTGTTGGTGATTACTGAAGTAAATATACAACTGTGCTCCAACAACTGCGGAGTGACTTCACTGGTGTTTTCCTTGGACACACAGGGAACACAGTGCTACAGAAAGTCTTCAGTCCATTTCTGAAAAACATTAGGAATGCCAAAGTTTATAGACACACATAATTAATACCAATTTTACATATTCTGCCCTTTCTGTTTACTTCTGAGTCAGTAACTGGGCGTTTATTACTTCTTACAGTTTTTTTTTGAGACGTTGCCATGGAGACAGGTAGTATTAAAGATCAAAAAAGATTGGGAAACTTTCTTTATGTAGCCCACAAATTACATGTTGTTTAAGGGAATAAAGGAAATAAACGGGAATAACGATTCTCATTTTCTTTGAAGGGAGATCGAATGTCCGGTTTAGGCGCACTGGCAACGAAAAAAAGCACATCTTGAGCAATGTGTATTCAAAAAAATGTGCTCTAGTATATGTTATTTTACCACATTTACTACAATACTAGTGTATACAAAGTAAAAGTTAAGGTCATTATGAATTCAAACATTTCATTTTAATATACTACATTTTTCTTAGAATATCAAAAGCCTATTGATAGCCTATAGGGCCAATATTCAACAAATTTTAGTTTTGATAACTTAAAACCAATGATATCATGTGATATTGAAAGAGATGTAGTCTTACACAAATGTCCTGGGAAGTCGTGCGATTCCCGATAACGAGGCCAGGGCCCGTGGTAACGCAGGTGACGGTTGTTTCGACTTTGGTCGGTGGCTTAAACGCCGCATTACGCCACAGGCTTGACTTTCCTCTTCCTGAGGCCCATGGAGAAATAGTAGCCCAAGAGAGGCCTGAAAGTGTTGTCCCTCAGCCCATATATCAGGGGGCTGAGACACCTCGGGAAGATAACCAGAAGGAGGAAGATGACATACTTCACATTTGCGCTGGTGCGCGTGTCAAGACGTGCCACCAACATGTTGAGAAATCCTATCAGAAAGGAGCTGAGACAGAGACCCAGCTGGATGAAATGCAGCAGCACCGTATTTCTGGCCCTGTGTGCTGAGATTTTGTCTGAGGAGACAGACCTGGCCTCCACCACGATCGCTACGTACGTGTAAACGATGATGACCGCCACCGACACGAGATAAACCGAGGTGAAGCCTTTGTTTACCTCTACGTACACGCTCATCTCGAACAGTGTGGACCGCAGGCAGTAAACCTGTGTCCGTACGAAGGGGGGCCCCATGGTTAGGAACAGGAGGAACTCCACCAAAGCGTTCAGGGAGCCCAAGACCCAGATCAACGCGATGGCAATGGTCGTCCTCTGCGTTGTGGCGATCTCTGCATGGCGCAGAGGGAAGCAGATGGCCGAGTACCTCTCCAGGGACATCACAGCCAGGTTGAGCGGCGAGATGCGGACGGTGATGTTGGCCACAGACAGGATGACGGCGCAAAGGCCGTTGCTCATGTACACCTGTATGGTGGCGATGATGTAGGACAGCAAGCTCCAGAGCAGCTGGAGGGAGTCCGCGAAGAGCATGTGGCCGAACAGGATGTACCGCGGCGTCTCTCTGAAGGCCTCCGCACTCCGCAGGGTGATCAGCATAACCCCATTGATGTAGACGAAGACGAGACACGGCAACGCTGACAGCCCAAACTTCATCCTGTTGTCAAAGCTCATTTCCATTTCAAGCGTGTTATTGAAAAGGCCTGTATAATTTTCCATGGCTGTTTTAATCATGCTGCTGTATCAACAAAATAATAGAAATGAACACAGCAATTAGAATGTCCACCGACATCCTACATCAATCACTGCATGGCTTCATAAGGCCTGAAGGTGAGCGTTTATCTTGGGTCATACCTGAACACAGAGCAAGTTAAATAAGTTTCTGCTGGAATTGCAATAAAACATTTTTTAAAATACTTACGGTGAATTAGATGACTGGTAGAAGTGTGCCTTGATGAATGGTTGTGACTTAGAGTGAAGAGCAACTGTCTTCTGCCAGTCTTCATATCAGCAGAGAGCCACGTGACCCCAGATGCTGCTGCGCTGAAACACAGCCTTCCCATTGGCCATCAAGAATCGAGAGCGGGACCATCACAGGAGATTGACAGGTGATTGCCTGTTAATGTTCAAATCAGCCTCTCGTGGCCAAGTCTTAGATGCCTGCGAGTGATGGAAACGAGCATGTGTTGAGTGTGACAGGGGAGAGAGCCACTTTGTTGGCATCAAGGGAATCACAGCTCAGACTTGGGCTCTCCCTGTGTGGGGTTCCAGCAGCCCGATCCGCAGCTACCCTCTCTGTCTATCAACCTCTGTTTACAAACACCTGTATTTGGTGTAACTGGCAGCGAGCATGTAATCTGCTGTGACCCCTGTTCTACCTATCCTTCCTCCCTGTCCATTTGCCCCCCCCCTTCTGTGTTCGCCCACCATCTGTGTTCTTCAGCTGATAGTTTTTAATCACAGAAGTATGCAACTAAGGAGGTCAGCTCCACAGGTACAGGCAAGACATCTTTGGCAGTAGTATAGGGTCAGGGTTCTGGGAAAGGGTCCCTTAGACAAAAAAAGTGTGTGGCTTCTATGAAGTACTATCTAGTTTATTGGTTACCAACCAGAAGTTTATTTTCCTTGTTATAGGTATGACTGAAATCTGGAGGCCTTCAACTGGACAGGATGATGTTACGATTACAGGGCAGTTCTCACAAATTTAAATCCCAGACATGGCCAGTAAGGGGCATGAGGCATGTTTAAGGAACCAGTTATTATACAGCTGCAAAGCAGCAGAATTGTTTTGTGCTTTTAAGGAAGGTGCTAAATACCCAGCTTGATAATCAGAAAATATCCGCCTCTATGAATTGGTACGCAACTTTGGCATTGTACGTCTTGTAAGTTGCACAGGATGAATGTATTTTCTAAGTAAACTTAAAATATAGCAATAATATTCAAACGTAATGGATTTAGTTTTTTCTTTAAATCTTGGCGGTAGGGTAACACGTGGTGCTCATTGCTCAGCTGCCTGAGATTTTTGTTATCATGCGAACAAGCCAGATGCTGCAGGATTCCTTTGTGACTAATTAACACGGGCAAACGTCATGAATAATTGAGCAGAGCCGTTCAGCCCATTGGTTTGTGGGGATTTAGCTGTTGTTGTTGTTGTTTAGAATAAATGGCTGATGCAAAAAGATACCACTCAGCAATTAAACCAGCAATCCAAGGCAATGATTGCTCAATATGTGTACTTTAAACAAGTTGACCCAAAGGCCCCAATTAAGCAATTTGTTTTTATTTTTTTCATACAAGAGTTTTTTTAACAGGATCACCATCAAGTCCCTCTGATACTAAGTTGTGTGATTAAATCCCTCATGTTTTTCAAAAGATGTAGAATGAACAATAATGTTTTTCACACTGAGATCAGAGTCCAGTTTTATTTAATGAGTGTTCTGTGTACTAGGGTCGGAATGGAGAAACCTCTCAAGCTCTGACCGGACCATCAGATTGAGATAGCTTAAATTAAAGCATACCAGTATCTAATGAAATCCATTCAAATCCTAGATAATAGCTTGTAGACACAGATATAGTGCGAGACTGATTACTGACTCTATACAAGTTTAGCAATTCCAAAAAAATATTTACACAGATACGCATCACTTCTGGTGCACCTGAAAAATCCTGCCTAAGTGTGGCAGCTCACAAATTTGACCTTCAAACATTCACTGCTCGGATATATTGAGCAGTCCGCTTTTGGTTTTCACTGATTACTAAAAATTTTATAGTTTGAATTAGCTAATTATATTTCTTTCAAAGAACTTTCTGCATGACCCATGAACCAGTACATATCCTCTCTGGTGTCTAAGTCCTCTCCATTCAATCCAGAACCTCTCTGGTGTCTGAGCCCTTTGCCTTCAGTACTGACTGTCTGATCCAAAGCACTCGCCCTTCAATACCAACTCTCTCTGGTATTTGAGCCCTCTTCCTTCAGTACTGACCCTCTAGAGTGGATGTGTTTTAGCTAATCGAAAGCCTGAAGAGGCCAGCTCAAAAATAACTCAACAAAGGAGGCTCTGCTGGAATGTTGAGTTACCAAACATCTGATGCTCGCTCGTTCAGATTTGTTACACGACTCTTGCATTAGGCCACAACACTCACAGTTGACATGAAGAAAGAAAGTCTGACCGGGTTTCATACAACATCGACCCCGGCCTACTTCGGTGAATCTCCTCAGAGAGAGCTTGTTTGCCAGACACAAGCACAAAACAAGCTGTGCGACAAGGCACAGGGGGTTATGGCTTAATATTTAATGAAGTTGTAATGAGTGTGCTGGGGAAATGAGGCAAGACTGCACTCGGGAGCCTTCCACCAGGGTCTTCCTCCTTTACAACACATGCAATCCACATGCAACTGATTTGGCTGCCTTCTGCCTCCTCCGGGGTTCTCGTCATACGCAAAACACTACTGGGAGGTCGCTGTAAAGCCCGGGTGAGAAGGTTTTGTTTCAGGGCCTTGAAAAGAATTAAATATATAATTGCATATTTGACAGTGTGTTGACTTTCTTTCAAAGATGCGTGTCTTTTCTTTCAGAAGGCAAAGCACAGAGAATGTGTAACAGAATAAAGGTCAAAGCACAGATCATTTGTGACAGAACAAAGGGAAAAGCACAGAGTACATCTGACAGCACAAAGGCACAGCACAGAGACTGTGTGACAGCACAAAGGGCAAAGCACAGAGAATGTGTAACAGCACAAAGGGCAAAACACAGAGAATGTGTGACAGCATAGGGGCAAAACACAGAGAATGTGTGACAGCATAGGGGCAAAGCACAGAGAATGTGTGACAGCACAAAGGGCAAAGCACAGATAATGTGTGACAGCACAAAGGGCAAAGCACAGAGAATGTGTGACAGCACAAAGGCACAGCACAGATAATGTGTGACAGCACAAAGGCACAGCACAGAGAATGTGTGACAGCACAAAGGGCAAAGCACAGAGAACATCTGACAGCACAAAGGGCAAAACACAGAGAATGTGTGACAGCACAAAGGGCAAAGCACAGAGAATGTGTAACAGAATAAAGGTCAAAGCACAGATCATTTGTGACAGAACAAAGGGAAAAGCACAGAGTACATCTGACAGCACAAAGGCACAGCACAGATAATGTGTGACAGCATAGGGGCAAAACACAGAGAATGTGTGACAGCACAAAGGGCAAAGCACAGATCATTTGTGACAGAACAAAGGGAAAAGCAGAGAGTACATCTGACAGCACAAAGGCACAGCACAGATAATGTGTGACAGCACAAAGGCACAGCACAGAGAATGTGTGACAGCACAAAGGGCAAAGCACAGAGAACATCTGACAGCACAAAGGGCAAAACACAGAGAATGTGTGACAGCACAAAGGGCAAAGCACGAGGAATGTGTGACAGCACAAAGGGCAAAGCACAGAGAACATCTGACAGCACAAAGGGCAAAGCACAGAGAATGTGTGAAAGCACAAAGGGCAAAACACGGAGAATGTGTGACAGCACAAAGGGCAAAGCACAGAGAATGTGTGAAAGCACAAAGGGCAAAATACAGAGAATGTGTGACAGCACAAAGGGCAAAGCACAGAGAATGTGTGACAGCACAAAGGGCAAAACACAGATCATTTGTGACAG
>JAOVYW010073566.1:3380-17456 GCA_025775045.1 Hiodon tergisus
TAATCTGGTGTAATTATGTTCAAAAGTTGAGCCATAAAAGTTTATTTTAAAACGTTCTTGTGGGGTTTTTTTTTTCTTGTAAATTTCTCCTCAAATTTGGACTTACTAGTTTTCAACATGAATTGGAGTAGGCACATCCCTTTCAGCAGTACTGCAAGCCTGCATGCTCCCAGGAAGCTGGCGGGAGACTCAGAAGAAGCTGAGAAAAGCCATGCCAATTTCACCCACCCTAGTCCAGGCAATGGTATGCCAGCTGCACACTGCTGTTGTGCCATCCCAGTTACAATACGCTTATGATACGAGCTGGATTCAAACGGCAAACTCCAGCTCATAGGATTCAGTCTGTGCTCGGGAGAGCACTTTTACCAACTGAGCAACTCGGGAGGCTGGTCTCTTGTGTTTTTGACTGTGGACTGTGAAGAGTCTAATTTAGATTTAAGCATGGATGCCTCATCGTCATAGAAGACAGTTTTCTCTACCATGGCAGCGCATAATTAAAACATTTCTAATCATGTCAGTTGTTTTGGCTGAATAAAATCAAAGTTTAATTGGTTCATGCTGGTGTTTATTGGAAATAAAAATATATAATTAAAGTGAAATATCAAACAGTGCTCAGATATTTATTGAATTAATGTTTTATGAAATTTTCTAGCAAAGAGAAAAATATTTCTTCTTTATGTTGTAACTGGTGTGGGAGTGTTTTCACGATGCAGTCGCAGAACAGAGAATTGATTGAGGAAGAAGTGCAGATTAGCAGTGGTAGCTGGGGTTTTATTTTTCCTGCGGATTAAAAGATACAAGTATAAATATCCCTGCAACATAACAAAAAAGGAATGGACGCAATTCTTCATCAGCGTTATGGTCAGGTTCGTCAAACACAAATCAGGTTCTCCTATGGTCAAAGCCAAGTGACAAAATACAGAATCTTTTTCTTTCCTCACAGTCGCTTTCCCCGCAAGTTCCTGCCACGCATGAACGTTCATGGGTGAGATGATGAGATAATTGGGGTCAAGTGTGTTCCTGTCATCAGCTGAACTTTCCTTGATTAGCTGTCTCTACCTAACGCCCATCTGGGAACCTCTTGCATGTCTCACAATGTGAACAAATTGAATTAGTTAATGATATTTAATGATGACTTAAGGCAAAATGATAGATTGAATTATTCTGAATTACCACCAGCAAATTTTTCATCCACAAATATTCGCTTCCAGTGCTTCTTCTATACATTTTCTGGATATTTATAAATGTGTTTAATTAAATTATAAACAATTACATTAAGTTATTAAACAGTTTGTAACATTAAATATAACATTATATCAAAAGGGCAGAAAAGACTGTAGCTATCCCTATGAGTGTGTAGGGACCATACACAAACAACTGGGACCAAATCAAAAATTTTAAGTCTATTAAATCCATTTATTGCAATTGTATTTAATAGTATTTTTTGAATGTTACATAGTTAGTTTAATCATTCAAAGAAAACTGCAAGGAAGCATGCTTTTTTTGCTAAAAGTTGCAAATGTGTTCCTGTATGGACAATAGACCATTTTAATTATTTAGTTAATGTTGTCTTTGAATGTCCTGTGTTCTGTATTTGGTCTCTGAATCACCTCTTATTAGGTATAAAAGAAAAGCTATCTACACAACAATACATTTGAATAAACCTGACATCTAGCGTTCCTGTGAACCTGTGAAAATGAATGGTCATTTATCCTCAAAGATGGACTCCACAGCCTGGATCTCAACCATGCTGTAGTCCATAAGGAAGAGGGCAGTTTGCCAGTTCTGGTTCCATTCTACCACATAACACACATTGTGCGTACACAAAGAATTTAAATGTTGGCAGGGGCAGTGCATATTTTGTTATATCTCCCCCCATATTAAATAACCATCAGTGTAACCTACGCCCAGTTAAGGGCAATTGGCCCTTCCGGTCATTGTCCTGTCGGGGAGGGCGTGTGTGCGTGCCACAGACTTATTAATGAGCAGACTAAGTTGCTGGCATGTTGGGGTTTTTATTGTAAATTTTTATAGAAAATTAGCAATAGCCACCAGGCCTGTTAGAAAGTATTACATACAAGATGATGCCCTGCTGAATGGACCCCAATATAATGCCCTGCTGGATGAACCCCAAGATGATGACGGAGATGGAAAACATGACATGCCCATCCTGCCAACAGAATTGCTGTCATTTATTGTGCAGTTGACCCTTGATCATGCTTGGGGTATTCAACCGAGTTTCACAACTTTTTCGAGACCTTGCGTCACCGTTCCATCCTCAAATCTACCTCAGGGAATCTTTAGCTGAAAGCCTTGATTTGGATTGTAACAATGACAGTGTCATTAGTATGATGAGGCTCTATAAACCTGCTGGACACGGTAGTGGTCTTGCAATGAGACTAAGGGAGCTATTCAGCAAAAATGGATGATGGCCTGGGGATGAAAGACATTTTTTGGAAGAGATAGTATTATCTCTTGTGTTTTGCACTGTAGGTAGATTTTCTTTTTAAATGTTTGTAGTTTAGATGTAGTTTAGTAGTTCCCAGATCATTGTTGGGCTATATGTGTGTCTAACATGTAAGCTATGGCCTGTTTTAAGTGAAGGACATGCTGGAGTTAAGTAGTTAAAACTGAACTGTTAAAACTGTTTACTGTTTGTAAATTAGAAATCCACTGCAAACCAATGTGTTGTTAGGCTATATTCTGTGGTTGTGTGGTTGTCTCTATGAACCCTCAATTACTGTTTCTATTAAGCTATGGAATACAGTGACACAGTGACACTTTTTTATTTTTTTGAGCAATGAAAGATACTATTAATCCTGAACTAATAGTATCTTTTTATTTTGAGTCAGTATGATTCATGCTAGAATAAAATAAACGTTGTTATAATGTTATGACGATTTTTATAAATGAACACATCCATTTTGGCTGGTTATTACATTATGCACCTTATTATTCGATTTTCATCACAAAAAAGTGCTACTCCCGCATTTTGTAATAACCGCCGCCAGTGTCGGCATTATGGTCGGGCCTTGGGGGTCCAGGCCCGTCCAAAAAGGTCACTGTGCCCCCTCAGCTGAATTCTCTCCCTGAGATAATGTTAGTTATACACTAAATAAAATCTATGTGATGCGAACAAAATTGATTTCCCGTCTGTTCCTTATGTTCCGGCTCCGATCCTGATCACCACAATATATAATAATTTACTACAAAATTCGTGGAAATTTATTACATATTGCGTTCAAGCTGTGTATTATAAAATTTGACAGATTATTACAAAATGCGGGTGTTATTACATAATGAAGTGAACATTTGTTACAAGCTCTTACATAATGCGTTGTTATTACATAATGCGTGTTACAAGGCCCAAATCTTCTCCATATTTCATAACCTTCCTTGGACTGATGCACAATCACCATTCTCCTTCCTGACGTCCTCTTACAAACTTTCAAGCATCACTATATGGAACTATATGGCTACCCTGGAACCTTTGCTATTCTGCTGATAAGGACAAGCTAGTTTATTTGTGTTTTAGAAGGTGTCTTTTGTTTTGCACACGGGATCACCTGTCTTAAATATAGGAACCATTGATAGGCTGGTCGTAAGAACATTTCAGACTACAGGTGTGTTAAAAATATAGGCAAGATTATTAAACAAATAAAATCAAATTGAAAGTTGTTATTGTAATGAACTATAACCCTCATGTCATTACATCTCCCTTTTCTTAACCCATATTGACTGCTTTAATGAATTCATTCTTTTAAGTCTAGTGGTTATCCTATTTCAATGGAGTATCATCTTTCAGCGGAGTCTTTCAGCACCCTTAGGGCTACTGGCACTTCTCTCTTGTCACATTCTCTGTAAAGGTTGGTTGTGTTGGTTCATCATATTGATTTCCATGTGTGGATTTCAGAATTTTTGAACACCTCCAGTCAATATTCGGTTGCGTGACCTATCTGCCTCTACAATATATGAACGTGGCTGTGGGATTTTTCCAATTACTGTAGCCCGTCTCCTGTTTTTGTCTTCTCTAAGTCTCAGCGTATCTCTTTGCCCCTCTGTCATAATCGTGTTTCTACTTCTCTTCTTTCTCTTGATTTGCTTTTGATTTAGATTTTATCCACAACAGTACAAGAAACCTTACAGACATTGGCAGCCGTGTCTTTGTCCCCCATTCCATTATTAGATGTTCTTTTAATTAAAATTTTAGTGGGTTAAACTTAATGTTCTTCCTTAAGTAGTATTACGACACAAAGCGGCACGCCAAGGGTATGATGTAACATAAAAATACACCAATAGATTTTAAATAACAAATGGGTAGACATGAGACAAGGTAGTCGAGTGCATAAAGGGTGGTTTTTATTAGAAATAATAAATCACTCAATTTAGCTTTGTGCTCAGACCAAATTGTGTGTGCAAGCGCATACACACACACATACACACACACACACACACACACACACAGTCTACACCCACATTCACATGATTTTAGAGAAGTAAAAGGTTACCCTAAAACAATATAAGCATATCCAGATATTTTACATTATTTATAATATCTTGAGTAATTGCTTATATAGTTTAAAAGCTTACAAACACTACTTGACAGGTTTCGGGAACTGTTTCTAAAGTTATACAACCTTTATTGTTTAACATATTAACATATCTGTAAGAAGACAAACAATCTTCTCAAGTGGATAATAACGTAGTCGGACTAGTCCTAAAGGATCTCAAATGTGAATAAACAATACCACTCATATTAACAATTACAACTTCAAAATATCTACCAAAATAACAAAAATAAAATGCTTCACTTGAAATAAAAAATGTCTTGTAAGGATCATAAATGTGAACGAAATACACACATTTTCAATAGTAACTTAACAGTATAACTTATATTCATGAAGTTCAAGAATTAGCCAGGCCTTCATCCACTGTGTTTTGCAATCAGTTCCTTTATTTTGGTGGCCAACCCACTGTTCCTACCAGCAGCTTTTCAGCCAACATATCTTTTACATATATTGACAGAAGTAGTAAATAAAAAATTGATTTAGGTATGTTATTACATGATCGGTTGAAGTTATTACATTATTCATTAAAAAAAAGTTGTTACTCACCAGTTAATGTAATAACCCCCGATTAATATAATAAATTATTACATTTAGCACAAAAAATTATTACATTAACCATTCACAGTTTATTACATTAACCGGCAAGTTGTTACCGATTTTATTAAAATAAAAAATTCCAATTTATTACATTAACCGGCGTTATTACATTAACCGTTGTTACAGGGTGCAACCCACTTCCATGGGCTCTGATGACACCGGCGCCGAGGGTGCTGACTCTGATGTGAGTTAACGGGAACAGCTACACCTGGCATGGATAAGGCTATACAACCTAGAGAGTTAAATATGCTGTTCCAGACCCATGTCCTCATATCTGCAGGCAAGTTCAGATTGCAGGGTAGCTGAGGGTGAGACTGCGGTCCCCTGTCCTAGCCTTTGAGATGTGTAATGGTGAATGTGATCTTCGCAGAGTAATTCAGAAAAGCAGCCGTCTGATGGGCAAAGAACAGCGAGCATTGGAGCAGAAACACTTTGCACTGGTCTGGGGATCCGACGTATCCATCTGGGGCAGACAGATGCATATGGTCACCCCTGCTGGTGGTGAGGTTGGCGCCACTGGGGTCCTTTGAGAGGTGCTCAGAGGGATGCGTCGCATCAGTTCCTCCAGGAGCGTGGGAATGCAGCGTAACTGGGCAATTGACCCGGATCTCTCATTTGAATACCATGTTACAAAAATATCATTTTTCCATTTTAGAACCATTGCATCTTGTGCAAAATGCTGCTGACAGGATCGTAGCCAAAGATGCCCAAAAATGTACACGTCACACCAGACAGCATCACTTCACTGTTTAACAATCAAGCACCATGCAGACTTTAATGTTTTATTTGTTACTTTTAAGCAATTACATGGTTTTGGACCTTTGTAATTAAAAGACCTCCTAGTCCTCAACAGTCCTCAGAGATTACATTGCTGTCAAGAGGTTGGCTTTTCGACTGTCCCAAGAGTATCAAAGTAAATCAGGTGGTAGAGCCTTTTCATTTTACCAAACTTTGTCCGAGAATCAGTCTCTACATTTAATACCTACATGTTCAATTTAGCTGTCTTTTAGCTATCTTTAGTATCTTGAGATGGAGGATGGAATAAAGCCATAGAACCTTAAGGTACAAAGACCTTTCCTTGCTGTCACCTCTCTATCAGTAGGCAACCCCTCATTGGTCTGGCTCTGCTCCCAGGAGGTGGGAAAGACTCTGACCACCTTCATTGCTATATAACCTTCCCTTGCATCCACTTTTTGTATGCTGCCATAGTTTACTCCTGCTGAGACTACATAAATTAGAGTTGTAATCCCCCTAAATCATTCTGTAATAAAGTAAAGTGTGGTATGGTGAGTATAGGAAAGTTAAGCAAAGCCTGGCAGGTTTCTGCCTTTCGCCACAGCCTACCTGTGTGAGGCAGGATTTTCCGCCGTAAAAGCTGCAGATGGACAAGGACATGTGTTTGGCACATACACATCTCAAACCCTGTACAGTTAAATTACACAAGAGCCAATAAGCCCATTCATAACACTACACTTGGCATACAGTAACCGAAAACCGAAAGGGTTTCTGGTCAAGTCGTTGTACCTTTGAGCAAGGAACTTAAACTGAATTGCTTCAGTAAATATCCAGCTGTATAAATTGATTAATTTAGGCAAAATTACACAGCAATTGTAAGCTGTGTAAATTTCTTTGGATATAAGAGTCTGCTAAGAACCTAAATTGTAAATTGTATAGAAAAAGCGTAATTCAGCAGTATTTTATTTATCTGTCCAAAAATAAAGTTAATAAGAAGCATATTTGTTATAGTGAGCAAATATTGTGGCATGTCTTGATGTATCTATAATTATTGGTATTCTGACTTGTAGGTCCTTTTGTCTAAAAATACTGTATTACTGTGATTACTGGGTCTTTCTAATGATAATCAGACCTACATCATGCAAGAAACAAACTAGGTTTATAATTTTTTAACTGTGTGTGCACAGCCTGGTGTGGAAAGTTTGGAAACCTCTGCAATGGCTTACAGTTTTATCGCAAATGTAGTATCTTGGTCCATGCAGTAAAATACTGCTGCTGGAGATATGAGATGTGATATCTGAGTAGAGAAGTGTTCTTAAACCAGAACAAGTAGATCACATATATATGTGTATATATATATATATATGGTTTATATATATAGTAACGATTGCCAGCAAGGCGAGGCACAGATGAGGCCAACAACCAGAGTGTGGAGCAACGAAAAGGCGTTTATTAGACCAGAAACTAGAAGAATTTAAACGGCGAGGTGTTCAGGGCAGAGGAGGAGTGCTGGGGTCCCTCTATCGGCGGCCGGGCGGCGTCTTCCTCAGACTCTGTGAAGGACAGAGAGAGTCAGAGCACGTCAATATCTTGGGACACTCTGCCTTACTGAGCCCTGCAGGGCCCTCTTGTAGGGAAGCAGCCAGTTAGGGAAACTACTGTTAGGCATTCCTCTCCCTGGGTTAATTGGCTGCCTAATTGGATGATGAGGGCTCTGGTGCTGTCCACGTCTGAGTGTGGAGAGGTGGAGCTGAAAGACCGGGGACCTTGGCTGGTGCTGTCCCTGGTCCTGATGCATCCTCCGGTGAAAGCAGGTGACCCCCGCACCACTATATATATATATGGGCTGTCAAAGGTAACGCATGCGATTAATTTCAAATGCTTAATGCCATAAATTTTCTTGTCACAATTAACTTCTTTTTTTGGAGCCTTCCATAGTTAAAATACCACTCCACGCTGTCGCGCTTGTTTGTCAATTGACTGCTTGAATTTAGATAAAGCTTTGCTGATTAAGTAAGCTTGAATGATGGAGAAAGCTGCTAATGGGTTTTTAAATGGCTGTAAGGGTGAATTTGTGTATCAACGAAGTACATTGTGTCTGAAGTATCATTTACAAGCAAAACACAGAGTTGATGCAGACAGCAGTACAGCAATGCAAGACAGCAGCAGACTACTCTTTTAGAGTTTGTGCGCGGGAGGCAAATGGACAAGTCAACTAGCAGCAAGCTAACAAACGGAATAGTGAACTTTCTGATACAGATTATTTTGTTTCCATTACAATGAAATACAGTATGCCTTTAACATAACACACTGCTTTTTGAATGGAAAATAGTTTATTTTGGGCCAAATTTGAGCACATTCAAAAAGTGCGATTAATTTAGATTAATCACAGCAAATTGTGTAATTAATTACTTAATTTTATTTAATCAATTCCCAGCCATAATATTTTTGTTTTGTTTTGCGGTTGTGCTTCATCAAGATCTATCAAACACTTTGTTGGAGTCGCATGTGTTGGACGCATCCTCTGTGCCATCTGATTCTTGAGAGAAACAGTGGAGTAAAAAGAAGCCACCCTGATCGGGAACCAGCTACCTCCATTTTTGTAATGACAATTTTTGTTATTAATCCTCAAACACAAAGAAACTGCAGATGAGCTGTGGTTTTGTTGCAGGAAAGGTTAACATGATGGCTACCTTTCTGAGCCTTCTTTATCTTTTAGACGGTGAGAGATGTTCTCCAGTCTAAACCGGGGGAAGAAAAAATCTTGCACGAATATGACAAAACAAAGACATTGATGGATGGTACAAGGCGAAATATGGTAAACCTACTGGTGGCTGACATGATTGAAGTTCATGGGTAACCATTGAATGTTCCCCTTGGTGCTAATCATGTTTCTACAAATATTATATTAGGTTGAGCATACAGTTGAGCATAGTAGGAAAAGAATGTGTACTTTTTAAATAATTTGAATTGAATTGAATTGAATTATTGTGGTCGCATTGCAATAATACAATATATAGGGCTTTTATACTTTTAAAGCATGAAAAATAATATATTTTCTACTTTTAAAGGAGGATCCCACCAACCTATGTGCTAACAAAATATGCTCTTGGTATCATCGCTCTGTTTCCCCACCTCAGAGATCCATGCTCAAAAAATGGATATGTAAGTTTGTAAATGAATGGCTTATTTTACAATTTAAGTATGTGTTCTAAACTTATTCTACAATTTGGCCTGTAGGGCTGTGACCCCTGTGTTTCTCAGTTTTGTTTTTCTTTTTGGATTTTACAGGAACAGTACTAGTGCAGAGAGTGAATCTGGCTACTTGGCCTGGAGGATAAAGACTGTTCAGCGCAGATTGACCCAGACTTCAGCATGATGTTTGGAGAGGAGATTTAGCCCACTTACTTCAGACCCAGGATCCTGGCAGACAGCAAGAACCTCTTGTCTTCACAGCAATTACTCTTTAATACATTTAGTTTACTTACAAGCTTCTGAGACCTTTAAATCTTGTCCGTGGCATAAAGGGTATTTTCAGATGTCAATGTTTCTGACAATCTTATACTTTCTTCTACTTTCTTCTGCTATAGTGACCTGTCAAGCATTCTACTGTTGGTTCACCTACTTCCCCCTACCTCAAAAGGCCACAAGAAGAGTGATGAACTCTTATCAAGCTAAGACCAACCAAGTTGTGAGATATCTGAGGGTATGCCATGTTTTAGTGTGCTTTTTAAGCAGTTGTTCTGCCACTGTTGTGTTAAGCTGTTCTTGTGTTGAGGCACACATGTTTTTAGTAGCTTAGTCGGCCATAAAAATGTAAGTAGTTGCACCACATTTTTAAATGTTTTCTCATGGTTCCTCTCTATGTTTTTGTTGCAGATTGGAGTCAGTGTTGAGACCTTCCTTGGGAGTTTAGAACCAGGACAGCCCTTCCTCCTGTGTGTCGGTGAACAGAAGAACGACATCCAATGGTTCTATGTCAACGTTGACCACAAGGCCATCCCTTGCAAGACGCAGACATCCCTGGCTGCTTTTGATGAACTCTTCAAGGCACACTTCATCTTCAGTGTTAACTACGACGAATCCCTCAGCAGCTTCTACACATTCATCCAAAGCACGATGTTCAACATCGACATGGGAAGTGCCAAGGAAAGTCCCCAGTCAAGGTTTTGCTCAGAGCAAAACTGTTGCACACTGGTACTTGAGTTGATACACACCTTATTTGTTTGCACAGGCACACTGTTTTGACAAATACATAATACTCTATGTAGTGTGGACCTATATAGATACTTTCAAAGTGTTGAATTTAACTCTATAGGTGTTGAATTAACACTGCTGATTTTGCTGTGTATGTCTGGTAATTATTTAATCTTAAGTGTGAGATGTGTGTGAGAATGAAAATATTTTTTCAATACATTTTAAATAAGATCACATTTAAATAATAATAAAACCTCATGGTAATTGCATTAAGTAATGTTAGCTGTATTTTTTAATTGTAATACAAATTGTGAAAAGCAACTATAAGTTTATTGTTCAATTGTTTACTGTGTTCTGTCATTTTCGCACTTAAAATATTCCACATTATACAAGTGTCTGTATAATGTTAGCTCCAGTTGCAACAGCAGGTTTAATTGCATCATCACCAAATATGCTTTCATGAGCAATGTACTCAAGCCATGTATTCTTCACATTCTCATTGTAATGAAGAACACAGGCAGTAATCCGAGTAGGGAGGTGATCAATATTGGTGTCATATCTTTTTAACAAACATTTCAACCTGCCTTCAAAATACAACCTCTATCACCTTGCAAGCTTTGTTATGGTGTAAGTGCACCTTTTTTTGGCTAAGACAACCAGTGTCTGAAAATCCTTTCATCAGTCAGGTAGTAATGGATAGGCAGGATCACCTTTTAGCATTAGTGGTACCAATGTCTTTGGTCCACTGAAAACATTAGAATAGCTATTACCATTTATTTACAGAGCCTTTCATGGATCTCCCTGCTTTGTTTACAAAATACTCAACATTCATGTTTAAGAATTATTCATAGTAGCATATGCATAGCTAATTGGTAAACAAGGTTCACATCTTCACTGAACCCCTAAAATTTTGAAATATTAATTGCACTTCCTAACCTCTGGGCGACGAGCTTTTCATTTCCCCACTCAAAGGCACAAGTGACACTGGCATATAAACAATGTAGCTCATCCCATCTGTTTAATTGATTGAAGACCTGAACCCGCTGGGCTTCCAAGGATCAGGCAACCAGTGTGTCAAGATAACAGCTAAATATAAAACTGCACAATACGTTGTCTTACGGCAGTATCCCCTGGCACTTTTTTTGGGACGACAAACTTTTGCCTCAATTCATTTTCAATGGGAGTTGCTCGAAAGCTTTCACATGAGATAATTAGTGGCGCGAAACATGCAAAAAAAGCAAATAGAAAATGGAACCAAATCCAATTTAATGCAAATTTGAAGCGAATTTTCCATTCCTTGTACGTTAAACCAACTAACCTTAGCTAAATACTATGAGCTTTAAATGTGTAGCCTTATGTTTTCTAGTTATGCTTTCTAGTGTCTCGACAGAATACAAATAGACTTACCAGGTTTATAAGGTAAAAAATATGATCCAGTTTGGGATTGTTTACCCACTTCAGATGTAGATAGGGGGAAGAAATAGGTTAAGAACATGGCATGGTAGTAGGTAACAGGTACGCTGGTTTCAGTTTGTTTCAGAAAAAAGTATCGCTTGTCCACCTACAAATCCTGCTTAACCCCCTCTCATATATATTAATAGACCGGGAATCCATTTTACCCTGGATTCTATAGGTCAGTCAATTCTAAGGAAATAGCAGTTTTTCCAAATGTTTTAAATTAATTTATTCTAATCCGTGATGGGAATATCAACACCAATGTTGGCTAGTCAAATTAGTAGCACGCCAATGGACTGAACATTTTAAAGCTGTTTACATATTGCTATTCTAATTATTCTAAAAGTCAGAATATACTTGCCTGTTTTCATCTATCTTTATTTTCACATTTTACTTCCCATTCCATATAAACACTACATGGCCAAAAGTATGTGGATACTTGCTTGTCAAATATCTCATTCCAAAATCATAGCCATTAATATAGAATTCTCTGCAGGCCAGTCAAGTTCTTCCACACCAAGCTCGACCAACTATATGGACTTTGTGAATGGGGCGATGTCATGCTGAAACAAGCAAGGGTCTGACCTAAAGTGTTGACTCAAATCTAGAAGCACAGAATCATCATTGTATGTTCTAGTGTTAAGATTTCCCATGTTTCAGCCCAAACCATGTAGAACAGCCTCAGACCATTATTGCTCCTCCACCAAACTTTTCGGACTGCCAGATGGTGAAGTGTGATTCATCATCAACGCAGTTCCACTGTCCCAATTGAGCACAATGATGGCGAGCTTTACTCCACACTAGCCAATGCTTGACATTGTGCATGTTGATCTTAGGCTTGTGTGCGGCAGGTAGGCTTTGGAAACCCATTTCATTAAGCTCACAATAAACAATTATTGTGCTGATGTTGTTCACAGAGGTAGTTTGGAACTCGGTAGTGAGTGTTTTAAACCAAGGACAGACTAGTTTCTAACGCTACGAGCTTCTACACTCGGCGGTCTGGTTCTTTGAGCTTGTACCATTTTGCGACTGTCAATGCAATGTATCACTTGCTAATTGTTAATTATTGGATTATTGGATTATTTAATTAAAGAAACTTCAGAAAATTTGAAAAATGCCTTGTGAAAAATTACCAATCAGCCTACAATAAAAACATACATAGTAATAGTAATGATAAAACAAGATAATCATCCAGTAGAATTAGAAAGTAAACATATTTTACAGAGTTGTTTTAACAGTTGTTTAATCACAGATTTAACATATTAAAATGTAAGGTGAAACGCATTCATCAATTAAATTTTAGGTAAATAGCTTTCAGATTTGTCAAGTTTGAAATAAACGTAATTAATATAATAATCAATAGGTGGATAACCATGGAGATTTTCAGGAACTGTAATAACAGTAATTGGATACCTTAATATGGTGTTTCCGATGATTATTTGATATGACACAAAGTAATTGTTTTCCTATCAGGGGCGATTTTATTGGATTATCCCAAATTTCAGACCTACACATGAATGAAAATTATTAGGCAATCTTAATCGAATAGGAAAACTGTAATACAATCATATGTATGACTTGAGATCCGAAGAAAAAGCCTTTGTGAATTCAAGTAACCTTGGTTATTATTGTTTTCCATGCCCAATTCAATTTTATAAGCGACGTCAGCATACAGCATACTCACAATGGTTACCCAACAGACAGCAGAAGCTTCCTCATATTTTTTTTTTTGCTAAATGCAAAAGTGATGATAACTGGAAAAAATATATCAGAGATTGACTAATCTACAAGCAACTGTGATTCAATTGTAAACTTAATTCCCACAAAATCACAAACTGCTACTGTACATGCTGCTAACAAACAACAGAAGAAAGCATGCATTCTAAACACTTGAAAGCGCTGAATTAAAGTATATTTGTATTAGATCACAGCCTCACCGGTTACCGGTTACACCAGCCAGGTACATTTTCCCCGGAACCTCCCCCACGAAGCCATTTTAACCATAAGCGGAACAGGAGCTGGAGACTGCAAGATTGAATAGGGGGTGGCCCTTAAATGTCTGGAAAAATTCTGATAGACCAGAGTATGTGTGTAGAAATTTAATAAATCACTCATAAAACTCATTCATTAATATGACTTAAATTCCTTCCTAAACTATGCTAAACCATAGCTAGCCTATGCAACATGTAAGGTGTGAAATACAAACAGCATAGTGAAGCAGAGTGTAATATACATATACGTTGTTTGCTTTGCTTGCCAAATTTAACCTTATTTACTTTATCTAGTGTACTAATGATTCTAGTACAGTTTGTTTCAGATATCTATGTACCCTAAATTAAATGCCATTGAATGATCAGCTAATCACCTCCAGCTTTTTCACCATCAGACCCACCACCTCCAGCTTCTTCACCATCAGACCCACCACCTCCAGCTTCTTCACCATCAGACCCACCACCTCAAGCTTCTTCACCATCAGACCCACCACCTCCAGCTTCTTCACCATCAGACCCATCACCTCAAGCCA